>KZ107257.1:987-178296 GCA_000504365.2 Pseudocercospora pini-densiflorae CBS 125139 | reverse complement strand
AGAAGTACTAGCTATAGTAACGATAATAATACCTTAAATTAAGCGATATTACTATACTATACCTAATCTTTGGCTTCATATTAGCGACAGCGAGGTAGAGGGTAGTAAGGTACGAGAGGGAACGCGTGGTTTGTTTACTAAGATTTAAAACAGTGAGAAAGACTAACATTAGAATCTGGCGTACGTAATCTCTAGTTCCGGGTGGATCCACCTTGTCCTCCTTATATGCATCACCCTCATCAACGGCAATGACCTTTCCCAACTCTTTCAACATATTCAGGGCAGAGGAAGATGATCAGACTTGATGATGGAAAGATGAATGTGTGATGAGGATGAAACGTGAAGTTGAGAGATGTCGTAATGAAGACCTTTCCCCGGCGTACTCCCGCTTGGCTTGGCATAAAACTCTCACGTTTGCGTGGAAGTCACCTTCCGTGAACGGTCACTAATCTCTGGCAACCACGCCTTCAACTCCGAACGTTGATCGCTGCTGATTTATGTAATTGAGTAAGCCGTCTTCCATGATTCGAGAGATCATGCTGCTGCAGTTTCCCGGCCGATCAAATCGCATATTGCATACTGGAGAGTGACTGGGCCCAAGGAAGAATCTTGCAACAGGGCTCAAGCCGTTTTCGTGGCTCGCAAGCCGCTCAGAGGTCCTTAGCTCTCATCAAGCAGATGTGCGCTTTCGATCTCAGTGGAAAGGTAGCGTCGTCGTCCGGCGGTGTACCCATCCACAACGAACTGAACCATATTGCAGCGAGATTTTGGAGCACTCGCCCAGTAGCCAGGGACAAGCCCCGCCGGACCATACTGCACTATCCTTGGTGACATTGCTGGTATGCAACCTGGACGTTCCAGGTAACCCACCATCTCATCAGGCCGGATAGACTCGAGCTCTGCAGCCTTGAGCAGGTCAGGGATGCAGCACACCTCCTCGATCATGCTTTATCAGCAGAACGTAGCTTATCAAAGCTTGACCTTGAGGCGTACGTTATGAGGCTGAGATCAATCGCGACTTTGTCCAGCTCGATCGGATAAGTAGGTTAAGCACCGCCGGACCCGGAGCTGAATGTTCATCCTTCGCCCTAGATTTGCAAGATGAAGTCTGAGCGGTACGAGCAAGATCGGATGATACTCATCGCCAGCTATCGATTGATATGAAATACTGCCGCCCTTGATCAACTCTATTCTGACCCGCTTGTCCTTTGGGACACGAGGTAATGTCAGCCACATGGCGAGGTTAATGGCTAAAATGGCCAGAATGATCGGTTGAAGCACTCTAACTCCAGCAGCGCTGGCGATGGCACCGACAGCAAAAGGCAGAACAGCCGCACCACCCATTCCAAGAGCCGCTGTGAATGAGATTGCTCCGACGTGAAGATGCTTCGGCAGGACTTTGGAAAGCACAACGACCGCGGCTGGGAACATGGGACCTAGATACCAATTAGAGCATGATCGAGCAAAGACGTGGAACCAAAACTTACCAAGAAAGAAACCGAGAAGGGCAACCGCCACAGCAGAAACCACAAACTGCGGCACCAACCAGAACACCAGCTCCAATCCCATAGCCGTAAGAAGATATCCCACAATCGCCCACCTCTCCCCAATCCTAGGCGTAACAACCCCAAGAACAATCCTCCCAACCGTAACCCCCAACCAAAACCCCGTACTCGTAAGACTCGAATCAAAAGCCGGCGCATTCCTCACCCTCTGCATAAAAGTAACAATCCACCCACTCAACGCAACCTCAGCTCCCACATAAAACAACAAGAAAATCGCAATGGTCCAAGTAATCCTCATTTTTAACGCCGCCCTCGTCCTCCCACCCTCGCTCCTAGAGTTCGCACTCTTCCTCCTAAAACTCTCCCCATCCTCTTTCCAAAACGCCGCAACACCCGTTCCCAACTCCAGACATGTGAGTCCTAAGGGGATGAAATAGTAGTCGTGCCAAGGAAATCCATACCGATCAACCATAGCACTCGCAATAAGCGGAGCAACAGCCGCCCCAAGTCCGTAGAGACTGTGAATAACTCCCAAAACCTCATTCGGGGAATTCAAATCTCCAGCCCAAGCATTCCAACTCGCGTCCAACAAACCATTTCCCCAACCACAGAAAACCAACAAGACCAGTATGACTGGCCAAGGAGGATGACATGCTAGGGCGATATATGTACACGATCTTAAAAACGAAGCGAGGGCGGCGAGACCTCGTTGTCCGAATTTCAAGTGGATTCGATCGGATGTGAATGCTGCGAGCATGTAGCCTGGGAATGCGGCGAGGAAGACGAGGGAGACGGTTGTGTAGTTTAGATTGTAGTATTCTTCCAACGAGGGGATGAGGGGACCGAAAGCTGCGTCGTGGAGACCGAGGTTGAAGAAGGCCTGGGAATCGTTTAGGAATTGGGAATGACAGAGGGTAGTGGAGGACTTACGAGATTTACGGCTGCGAGACGAAAGATATTGATGTGTGGATTTCGCCAGGATTCTTTGGCAGGGACGGCTGCTAGAGGTTCGGAGTCGTCTTGGAGCATTTGTTCGATTGTGACGTTCTGGTCTTGATGTGAAGGAGGAGGTGGCATTGAGGCATTTTGACTGCTGCTGAGTGTTCGACCGACGGGTTGGAAGGTTGGTTTAGGAGTCTTGATCGTGTCTTGCTCCGCATGTTGTGGTATGTTTTTCTTGACTATGTACTGTCAACGTACTTGTGCTTGTGCCTGAAGACGACATTCTGAGTGAGTTTGCTGTCCAAAGTCAGAAGATATGTACATGAGAAGCAAGAAGGAACAAAATCAGTTTTGTAGAAGAAGTACAATGAGCTCGACACACGTCAATGTATGGTACGGAGTCCAAGTACGGCATTGAAGAGCGCCGCCGAAGTGTATCCGGGGTGCGGAATGTCTCGATTCATCTAGCTTACTTGCATGTGCCAAGACCCAAGAAGCGGTGCAGTACACGGGAGGCAATCCCGACAACTGATCTGGCTGATATTTCTGGAGGGATTCGCCGAAACAGCCTCCGTTGACGAGAGCAGTTTTCGAAGGTGCCAGCTGACATCTCAGAAAATGCTGCTGTCAATTACGAACTCCGTTTTGGTGTCCGTGTTGACGGTACTGCGGACCGTCAAGCCGACTACTGTACTCCTTGCAGAACAAGGTCTGCAAGTGTTTCTTCCTGGGCCTCCTCTCCATTCACTTCCAATCCATCTCTTCCAATTTCTGGTTTTCTGCTTGAGCTCACTTGAGCATTTCACTGTCGTTATGTTATGAAAGCTTCTCCACCATTCCGGCATGGATTCTGGTTGTCGTAGAACTTCCTCATCCGGTCACTCATCCATCCGGATTCTATGCCTTTCATCTTCTCACCAAGATTCGGTTTCTGGCCGATCATACATCTTCCATCCTGGTTGAGCATGTATTGTAAACAATCCTCGTGCTTCACGCAAATCGCACGACAAGTTGCGAGATTATCGACCGGGCCGTGGTCTTGGTCGGCGTGGTTGTCCCAATCTCTTCGTGGCTCGACAATTCTTGGGAGGACGTATTCGCGGTAAACGTCTTTATGGTGCAGAATCTTGCTGTAGTCCTACGAGAGCCGTTAGTATACTTACGAACGTCACACTGTTTTCGCGATCGGCTTACACTGGTATTTTTGATCCATTCCATTTCCCAGTCCCACATGTCCTGAACCACGCTCGGTGTTAAATGGTGATAGCTGACACTAGGCGCGCACCACAATCGATGAGGACCTTCCGCACGATCGTATGTCATCTTACCAATGTCATCGCCTTGCCAGATTGGCCAGGCTTGAGTCATTGGTGTCCCAGAGTCCGCGAACGCCTTACCCAGAATGCAATCGCCCGCCCAATGTATGTCCGTAAAGCTCTCCCACGACTCTTGATTTTGCTGAAACTCTCTCACAACCTTCTCCATTGCAGGTCGACTAACAGCGAAACCAGTCCCGCCATGCGCAAAGATGATATCACCAATCCAGATCTGGCCTCCAATGTAATAGGACTTCTGCCAGTCTAGCGTGTTCAAGTAGTTGTGCAATGTCTGCGAGAGAATGTATGTGTCCACCTCCACGAAGACATACCAACGCATGTCCGGATATTCTGCCAGGGTTCTGTTGACCATAGGCAGAAATTTCCACTTGTCGAGCTTCCATCCCGGATTGTCCTGTTTGCCAAAGTTGCTGCCAGCACGAGCCGCTGTCCCGCTGAGCTCATGAGGCTGCAGAGCCGCTCTTCCTCCTTCCTGCAGTCTCCTCCATAGTGCAAAATCTGCATGAGAAGCCTTGGTATTTTGATTGACATGTTCCAGAGCGTCGTAAATGTGATGTCCTTGAAACTCTTCCTCGTAATCGCTGAAAATCATGTAGTGTGGATAGCATCGTAAGGTCGTGTTGAGATGTACCGGAAGCTTGTCATGGATTTCTGTAGAGCCAGTCTTCAGAATCACCAAAGTCTCGTTTGCGCCTGGCATGTTTCGACAAGGAAGTTCGTGGTTCGATTGCTCGCGTGCTCCGCCATGATTCGCGATCGACCAGGTCCTCCTCTTAGACGTGTACTCCGAAGATCGATGTGTCAACCAGAAGAAAAGTAAGCATATAGCAGAAACAATGACATAAGTAATCCGTCTCGAAGGCCTCTTCTTCAGCCTGTGGACACCATTGCGCTCTGAGACTCTCCGTACTTGGCCGTGAGCGCGAATCTTCTCACCGTAGTCCATGTCTATTAGCAGCATTCGGACAAGAAATGAAACGAGTGACTAAAAAATGAGAGATACTGTACCTGAACACTACAGCAGATCTCCAATATGTGCCTCCTTCGAACCAATACTTGCGGCATTGCCTACCGAATAGGCTTCGAGGGGTTCACCAATCTCCTGAGAGGAAGGCAAGATGACAAGCGAAGCCTCGGAGCGGCCACCGTGGCGCCCTGCCGTCGAAGCGAAAGCAAAATGCGGTTGCATTGCCTGTTTGAGGTCCTGGTGTAATTTTTGAACATATTGTAGTACAGCAAGACAGCCGGACGCTTTGTCGCACCCCAGCAATCTCCGCACCCCAGCGATTTTGCAGGCAAATTTGACAGAAACAGCAGCCTAAGGCAGAGATTTCTGAGCGTGGCCTATGCTCCCTCGGTCCCCTCGGTCACGGCCACTACGTTCTTTAAAAGAAGTAGTCCTAGGGGGTGCACAACGAGGGCTCCGGCACCGACACCCCTCCGCTGAGCGGGCGGCGGGTCGTCGTACCTCCTCCCCAACCACCCTTCCAGGCCGCGAGGGGGGCCCCTCGGTGCCTTCGAATATGTGTTTGGTAGAGAGTGTTAGTCAGCTGGGGTGCGGAGATTGCTGGGGTGCGACAAAGCGTCCGGCAGCAAGACATAATGAAGATGATGAAGGGAAGAAAGTATAGACGTCGCAGGGCATCTTGTCTCGGTGCGAAATGCTTGCAAGCGTGATGGGAGCTCCACGGGGTGCAGAGAAGGTTCAAAGGGCTGAAAGCCGCCGGACTGCAATTGGACCAGACTTCACAACGACCCACTTCCTGCTTGGCAGGCAAGCCCGGGGCAGGTTCGCGAAGGGTTGCGACTTCATCCTTCCCTCCCACTCTCGAGTCTCAGCGTGTCTGATGCCCGGTCGGAGTGCTGGTGGTGGCATGATCCTTCCACAATCGGAGTTTCGCCAGCTCGAGAGCTTGCACGACGGACCTGAAAATGCAGAGGGTGCGATGCCCAGCAAAGAGAGCTATACCTCGGTGCCACCTTGCCGTGGATATGATATAACAGCTGCGCAGAGCAGACGCACCTTGAGATCTCAGCAGCTTAAAATGTCTTCCGATACGACAATCGTTCTCGTTCATGGCGCGTGGTGCAAGCCTTCGATCTTCAGTCCATTGCTGCCCTACCTCTCTGGCTATAACACGATAGCGCCGGCACTGCCTTCAGTAGGATGCGCTCCAGACAGTGAATCGATGAAGAGCTGGCAACCCGATATTCGAGCAGCAAGCGACGCCGTTCTAAAAGCTTTGCAGCGTTCTCCGTATGAGAAAGTCATCGTGGTCTCGCACAGCTACGCGGGCATCGTGTGTAGCGAAGCTCTTCAATATGTTCCCGTCGCAGATAGGTCTAGGGTTCGACATGTGATTCTTCAAGGTGTGCTAGTCGATGTCGGGCAAGCTGTCGTTCTGGATCCTACGCAACCTCCACCACCAACTTGGCGAGTAGAAAATGGACTTGTCTGGCCAGGAATGCCGAAAGAGGCACTGCTGCATGACCTGTCCGAGGAGGAGCAAGAGAAATGGTTGAAGGAATTGGACTACATTCCTGAGTTGTGAGTCGATCTCCATGTAGCCGATGAGGGCCAGTATTGCTGATGTGAAGAAAGAGTCGGGCACCAGCCTCTTACCTATGCCGCTCAATATGACTTCAAGACGACTTATGTGATCGCTGAGGATGATAGAGTAATGCCAGCTGAAATTCAGGAGCTTCTTGTCGCAACGTCCAATGACAAAGGTGCTGGGATCCAGGTAGAGAAGGTCAATTGCGGTCATATGACGTTTATTCGCAAGCCAGAGAAAATTGCGGATATCATCAAGAAGGTGGCCGAAGATGCTCAGTAGACAGTGTAGCAAGAAGCAATGATCCGTTTCCTCATGTCTGCGTATCTTTCCTGCGCGGTCTGATACTCCTTCGCAAGCTCAAGAACTCACTGGAAAGCGGGCCTCAGGGCGAGGCAGAGTGGCCTGTTGCGGTTGCTTTCTTTCGAACACTTCATACAAACCCTGTCGAAGTCGTGCTTTGCAGCTTGCGAAAACGTTTGCCGCAGTGCTTGATCCTCGGTTCTTGGACCGCGCCATCTGCTCACATGAATTGCGAAAGATCAGCCAGTCTACTTGCCTCGGGAGAGGCAGTAACTTCCGCGACTGACGACATGAGGTTAGGCTAGGTTCGAGATAACAGCACTAGGAATCTGGTCCGTGACTGGTAGATTCTTCCTGTGCGGCCATGCAGAGCCATGACAGTCATCGAATATGCACAAGGTCAGTATTGATGAAAGCCCGCGGAGTGCTATCTGCATCGTGGTGTTCTTGACTTCGAGTCCGCGGTAATATGCCCAGTGCTGTTGTATGATTCACATTCTTTAACAGCTATATCCATGTTGAAACAATCCTGTAGCCAGGTTGAGCTTCTATGCACGTGGGTTGTCCGGGAAGGTGAGGTGAATGTTGGCAGGAGTATGAAAGTTTAAATATTTTGGCGTTTCCTTGTTGGACGAGACGTTGTTATTTCATGAACACTTGCTGTTCGCCCAGATCTCAATTTTGCATCGAAGTAACGTATGCTGGTGCAAAGAAGATGTCCTGGTATTGCAACGGCATTCGCTATGTTTAGGTGTTCATGCATGTGTCGAACCACGGAAGAGGCTGGTAGGGGCTGGTAGAAGTCTCAAAATCTCAACTTTGAAGCTTCGAATAGGCACACTATCTGTTTAGCTGCTGTTCGCTCGATCATCTGCATGTGCATCAGTCTCTCTCCCTTCGGGACGAACAATGCAAATAGCAGTGACAGTTCTCGTATATGACACTGCATGTCAGAAGTCCATCCTGTGCCTTGGTTTTCGTAGTGGTGCGGTGCATATGCGAAGCTCGCATCTTCGCCGCGGCGTTCCAAGAGGCTCTTTATGCAAGCACTTTATGCAGGAACGAAGCTACGCGGCCGGATGTTTGCGTCTGTGGTGGCAGGTTGCACATGGCGCTTCGCAGTTCGCATTGGCGACTCACATATTCGGCAGTGGTGGAACAGAAGAAGAATTGTTTTGCGGCGTTCTTCTGCCAAGGAAGAACTAATGGTGTGATGAGGACATGGATATATCGAAATCCGAAGACCCCAAGGGCGCCTAACGGGAGGATGTCCGTTCCGAGACTTGGATGGAAGAAGTGAACAGGGTCAACCGTTGTGGAAATTGTTCAGCTCGCACACGCGTTCGCAATTCTCCTGCCGCGCGACGCTTGCTCTTATAGATCAGCAGGATCGAAGACGAGAAGCCACGCCGCTTTCGATGAAGTCTAGAATTGTGGAGGGAGTAAAGTTGTCAGTTGTTCATATGCTGTGCTGTGCTATCTCGATGAGCTTGATACCTCATCCGAACCAAGATGCAGGCATGCGATGGCGGAAAGTCAAAGTTCGCGAATGCTTGAACTTGGCAGAGAGCTTCCCACACCTCTGACAGGGAAGATTTGGCCGTGGTTGTCGCAGTTCTGCTTGTGCGAACACGAATTGTGAGTAGTAAACAATCAATGATTCGGTGGCTTTGCTGTATGCGTTGTGGGTGAGGCATTCCTTTGGCGCCCAGAGAACAAAAGGTCCACATCTTGTATCGGCTAGTTTGTGCCTAGTGCGCCAGCCCATCTGATATCTCATGCACGTTAGCTGCAGCTATTCCTGCTTCTTGCTCCAACAGATAAACGTGCTTGCTGCTCATTCCCATTTTTCGGCCAACGACAGTGCGCTGACGCACCCACGCTCGTTACCAGACTTGCTCCTCCTCACCAAACGAACAAACGACAGAAGACTCAGAAAGAGTGCAATGCAACTACCGAAAGCGCAGCGGTGAAAGGTCGCGTTCGGTCGTACTGGAATCCTGGCACAGGCACAGGCACAGCTCTGACTCTGGCATCTGAACCTGAACTTCGCCTGTGAATTGACCGCCAGTGACACCCTCGTTCCACACCACGGCTGAAACACGGCACATCGAACAGACAATAGCTACGCCCATCGAAACCGTCAGTATTATTCTTATCGCCTCTGCTCGACGCCGACGACGAGAGAACGCACCTCACCACCCGCGGGCGTAGATACGCCGAGCGGCCAACATCGAGTCGCCAAGAATTCGACAATAACAAGACTCACGCCTTGAACGACGCCGACGCCGACGATAACAACCACACACATTCGCAATGATCACACGGATACGAACGGGGCTGGTAGCCCTGATCGCCATTCTGTCGTGCCTGCAGTTGGCTGTGGCAGAGGAAAGATGGATCGAGTATCAAAACGCACAGGGCGAGACGGTGGTGCTGGCAGACAATCGAAAGCCCTCGCTATACACAGGCAATTTTGGAGATTGTCTCGGAGACAGCACCATCAATGTCACTCGCTTCGATGCTGCATACTACCAGGACAACATGACGGTGCTATTCCATTTGGCAGGAAACACGGGTGTGGCCAACGACAGTTTGATGATGTCCATCAGCGTCTTCGCCTACGGCGAGGACCGATTCAGTCTGATCTTCAACCCTTGCAACGCGAACATCTACAGCATGTGTCCATTGAACAGCAGCGTACCGATATCTGCTAGTGGCATTATCCCGGTCGCCCAGTCCGACGTTGCCAACATTCCACCCATTGCTTTGAGCATTCCCGACTTTGAAGGAGAGGCGATCTTGCGCATCTTCTCGAATACGACGCAACAAGAAATTGCTTGCTACTCTGCGGTAGTCACCAATGGTGCATCTTTTGGACAACCAGCGTCTGTCGGAACTATACTGGGAATATTCACGCTGGTGGCTCTCATTGCATCGTTCGCAACTGCCATTTATGGAGAGGCAGTGCCAACCATGAGACTGCACTACGCTCACTCCTTGTCGGTTGGTGTCGTATTTGCCGTCTGGCAACACATCTATTTCACGGGCGCCTTGTCTATGAATTGGCCATCTGTCTTGGTGGCTTGGTGGAGTAACTTTGCATGGGCTGGAGGCATGATCTACAGCTCTAGCATGCAAAGCAGCATTAACAATCTCATTGGCAGCAATATTGGCAATACTTCGCAGGTTGGCGCTGCTCAAGCTGGCTCGCCAAACTCAGATGTCGGTGGTGGGTTCGACATTAGCACAATCTACAAGAGAGCACTTGCATTTGGCATGGATCAGGTCGCCCACCACCCACTTGCCAGAGACTCTTGGGACCTTGCATCGCATATCTACCACCGCGATTACAGCAAGACAATTCGAGGCGATCTATTGCAGCGTACAGTCGAGCGCACGTTGCAGCGACGAGACACGGACGGCCTCGCTGACGCCAGTGATGGCTACAAATGGTACGGAAAGCCGGTTCCTCCTGGTGTCCCATTGCCTGGTAACTACTCTGGATTCGCGGGAACCCTCGCAGAGGAGAACATTCCAGTCAGCAATGCCTTCATGACTGGCTTCTTATGGTTCTTGATCCTGCTTGTCCTCCTGGTGGCTGCCACTATCGCCTTCAAATGGACACTCGAGCTCTTTGTGCGACGCAAGTGGGCTAGGGAGGATAAACTTAAGTTCTTCCGCGACAACTGGATTGGCTACACTGCACAAGTCGCCCTTCGAACTTGCTACATTGGCTGGTTTGCGATGATGTTTTTGACCATGTTCCAGTTCACGTATAACTCCTCGGGTGGTGTCAAGGGCATCGCAGCCATCGTCTTTACCATCTTCTTTGTTGGCATGCCGTTAATTGCGGCATACGCATTCTGGTACAAGAAAGCCATTACTGGCTCAGACTCAAGCTATGGACGTCAATGGGAGCACAATATGTTCCGAGGCAAGTACCCGGTGCCAAAGCTCCAGATGCCAGCGAAGAAGACAGCCGAAACCAGCGTCACCGAAACAACACCGACTCACACGCACAGCGATAGCAAGGCAAGCGGCAATCCACTCTGGAAGAAGATGACCTCTACCGGCAGCATTACCGACCGGGATGGTAACAGTAAGAGCATTCACGATGACGAGGACTACACTAGGAAGTTTGGATGGCTCGCTGCCCGCTTCCGTCGCACCAGATGGTGGTTCTTCACGGCCTGGCTATTCTACGAGTTTCTCCGCGCCATCTTCTACGCAGGTGCATCAGGATACGCCCAAGCTCAGGTGTTTGGACTCCTCATTGTCGAATTTCTCGCCTTCGCGTTCATCATCTGGATGAGACCTTTCGAAGGCCAGCGACTGAATATCCTCGTGGTGTACTGCCTCGGCTTCAGCAAAGTCACCACCGTCGCCCTTTCTGCTGCGTTCGACATCAACTTCAATCTGCAACGCATCACGACGACAGTGATTGGCATCGTCATTATCGTCATTCAGGGCATCCTGACCATCATCACCATGGTTGCGATTGTCGTTGGCGCCATCAGTTCATACATGTCTGTCTCTCGCAACAAGGAAGATTTCCGACCACGCAAGT
Source organism: Pseudocercospora pini-densiflorae CBS 125139 (assembly GCA_000504365.2). Taxonomy (NCBI): domain Eukaryota; kingdom Fungi; phylum Ascomycota; class Dothideomycetes; order Mycosphaerellales; family Mycosphaerellaceae; genus Pseudocercospora; species Pseudocercospora pini-densiflorae. The sequence goes on along the minus strand of KZ107257.1, from coordinate 167,084 downwards.
GGGCAAATCTGCGTGAGAAATACTTTGACCACCTGGACCGAGTGGTTAATGACCTACCGCGTCCGCCCAAGTCCAAGCCCGAGCCACCGCCACCAGAAGAGCCCAAGTTCGGGTTCGAGATGAAGGGTATCAAGCGTATCCCGAAGCTTGAAGACGAAGATGAAGAGTTTCAGACCGAGATGATGGCAGACCCCAATGCCTCGTATCTCAGCTTCGACTCGCCAAGTGCGATCAGAAGTGCTGCTGAGACACCTGTGAACAGGAGTAGAGCTAACAGCCGCGCTCCGAGTGTCGCGAGTATGAGCCTGGCAAATCTGCCGTACGGTGCTCGGGCACATCGTCCAAGCTGGAGCACACGCGACTTCCAACAAGACACTACTCTTGGCGAAGATGGCACATTCACTCCAATCGACATGAGTAAGACTCTTGCTGAGGATGAAGATGCGATCATGCCCGGCTCCGCAGGCAAGCGACATAGCCGTATGTCGATCAGAAGCAATAAGACTGCTGCTAATCCACCTCTGCGAGCACAACCCAGCAGTAGCTCGCTTCGTATCGGCGGCGAGGTCAGCACGGCGGATACAATTGGCAATGTGCCGAAACCCACAGTCCGGCCTCGATCGGGCACCATGGGCTCAGTGCGTAGTGGTCGCTATGCCTCTGGTGGCTTTGATGATATCGCTGAAGGAAGTCGGTCGCGAGAGCACATTCCAGAGGTGCCTCCATTACCGTCTGCTTCGTCGAGTCGACCTGGCAGCAAGCGCAATTCAGTGCACGACCAGGATGCCAAACCTGGCGCATCGAACTACGGCCGCGCGCACCCATTGACTCCGGCGATGGAAATGGATGAGTGGAATTTACAAAAGACGAATTCGAGGTCGCAGTAGGTCTGCTCCAAGAAGGAAGCTACAATCACTGAATACTGGACAATGGAACTGCAGGCATTGCAGATGATGCAAGAAGAGGAAATGATGCTTCTGCAGCGCGCAGGCTGGGAGAGCCAGAAGCTGCATCAGCAGTGAAAGCAATTGGTTTGAAGTTTTGATGAATTTGAGCGAGCATTGCATTTCTGCATCGAAACGACTGCATCGAGCGCGAGCACCGAAGACAAAGTAGGGCCCCGTCTCAATTAATTTCTATTCATGACGAACAATCTGGCAGAGATACCCACTAGCTATTCAGCATATGTGCAACAACAGCTTGGTGGGAGGGAGTACGATACGAGACAAAGGAAGGAGTCAGGGCGAGGTGCAAAGGTTCATAGAAAGACAGAACTAGACATGAGCAGCTTCCGCGTAACAGAGCGCACAGTAAGCTATGCTGAAGAATGAATTACTTCAACATCACCGTAATACCAACCATTTCTCAGAGCAATCTAACCTGTGATGGTACGTCATGTGACGAAGCCCCACTCACACTGCACCTCCCAACTTAAGCTCTCAAGCTACGTGAAGGTGAATCCTCTCTCAAACCCCAAATACATCTACAATGTAGTCCACACAAACAGTACGACACCATGTCGGTCACCACACCTTCCACAGCAGCGTCCAATGCACCACCGCCAAACAAACCCTCTCCCACCGCCAACGTCAAACCCTCCCGTCTCCCAGCCCCAACTCTCTTCGTCGGTCCTCCCTCAAGAAATGCCTCTCACTTATCAATCTCCCGCCAACAAACCCACGAAAGTAGCCGAGAGCCACGGAGAAGTGCATTAGGGAGGAACGTCGAGACCGCGTCCACTCTTCACGATGACACAAAATCCGCGAACACGAATAGACCTTTCCCTGCGGTCAAGAAAGCTTCTGAGCGATCTATCGAAGCCAAATGGAAAGAAATGCAAAGCACACTCAATGAAGTCGAGTTCACTGCACAGTCTAGTACTCATGTTTTTGGGGAATCACATTCTAAGGCTTTGGATGAGTTGAGGAAAGCGCAGGTTGAACTTGCTAGGGCTTGGGGGAGGGGGAATCAAGATCAACCTGATCCTACTCAAGACGGCTTCGACAGATTTCGGGGAGCCGAGGAAATTGCGAAAGAAAGACGAGATATTGGAGGTAGAAGGAGAGATAGGGCTGGTACGAATACTTCGAGCGGATCTGCGAGTACGGCGTTGAGTGATGAGAGTAGGGGAGGTGGTAAGGTTGGGGACAGTTTGGAAGATGAGACTGCGCAAGATATAAGACTGGCGAGTGAGAGGAGAGCTGCGAATGAGGCTTATTTCAAGAAAGTTGAGGGTGGGGTTCGCGATGTTGTTAAGAAGTTGGAGGTTGTTGCTGAGGCTATGAGGGGAGTCGAGGGGGAGAGTAGGAGTTTGTGGAGTTCTAGTGAGAGTGGGATGACGGGGAGTGGGAGTGTGGAGAGTGGGAATGAGGTTGTTGCTGGGAGGGAGAAGGGGGTTAGGAAGGCGTCGAGGGCTTGACGAAGTCCGCTTCCACGAGGAGTTTTGGATGCGAGTCGCTGCGCTGCAGGGCAGTGTGATGAGCAGAGAAACCACTGCTGACTTGAGAGAGGCATGAAGGGTATCAGTCTTCATGAAATCGACTTGCATGACTACGACCGCGGGCGGCATAGCTGATTTGACGACGCTGAGGAACCCAGTACATCAGCATCTAAGCTATCTGGCTTCGACCAGCACTTCATTGATGCCGCGCAACGATTACTCTGAGTCGTTTATATCGAAAGGTCTAAGCTTTATGGAAATTCGCTGTCGCTGCCGGGATTCGCTCTCCAAAGGCCTTTTGCAGCAATGCGATATTCTATGCGGCCTTGCAAGCATCTCGATCTTGCGTGAGTCTTATACGGCGACTTTCTAGCTCTCAACCTCATTCGTGCTTGCAGAGTCTTCCCAATATGGAGAAGAAAGTACCTCTCGCATTCGGTCTGCTACGCCTACCTACCAGGATCTGTGGAGAGCAGAAAATACGAAGCTGGAGATCAGCCACTGTTTATAGAGGTATGCTTGTTATGCATTGAGCATTCTATGACAGTCGTTCTCACTGGCCATTACCTCCTAATGCCACGGCGAATGTACTCTCGCTCTTGGCGTGTTCGCCGAATCGCGATCGCGCTTGGCATGGGTAGCTGCAGGCCGAGTGGACAGCCATCTGCAGGTGCTTCAGCCGCAGCAAGACACCTCGATTCTTCTTCACCATCAACCCTCCTATTCCAGGCTACGATGGATCCTTTGTCAATTACAGCGTCCGTCGTGGGCATTGGCGGCGCTGTGGCCTCTGTCGTCAAAGGCTTGAAAGATGTCGCCGACAAGCTCAAGCGAAGTAACCTAACAATTATAGCACTTTGCTCAGAATCAAGCTCGGTGCACGCTGCTCTGGGCCAAATCGAAACCATCTTTCGTCGACATGAAAATGAAATGCTCACTCGTTTCGAGGAGCAGCCCGCACTTGCCTCTGCCTTTGACACTTCGCTGACAGGTTGCGCCCTGCTGTATTCATGCTTGGAATCAGAAGTTTCGGACCTCCGCGAGGCACTTGTAAAGAAAGGCGCCCTTGATTGGACTTCGAGATTCAAGGTGGTCTGGAAGCAGGATGAGATGGAGAGCCTTGCGACACAGGTCCGCGGGCAAAGTGCTGCTCTCAACCTGCTTCTACAAGGTCTACAAACGTTGGAAGATACCAACCACCATTCCACCAGAGCGCATACTGATCAAGATTCAGAGACTCCCTTTTTGAGCTTCAAAAAATGCTTCGGAGCCAGCACGCTACCTTAGCACGGATACAGCAGACTACAGAGTCTCTAAGAGAGAAGTACCCAGACAGTGAGGTACCCACTTCGATCTTCGACGTACGAAAGACTGCCGAGAGCATTTTCGGACACGACAGCGCGATAGGCAATGATACTGAGTTTGCTTTTGACGACATCATTGTCAATTCCAAGGCTTATCGCAGAGCCATGGCTTTAGCTGAGGCTCAGATACGTGGGAAAGTACAGCTTAATCTGGAGCAAGTCGAAGCCACACCACGAGATGATCGCGCCAGCGACGAAACGGGAGTCCACGCACGGAGCGAGATCCGTATTCCTGGAGCGACTGGTAACGACCCCGTCCCTTTGAATGACTATACAAGAAGCCAGCAAGTATCGGAGCGAAGCATTCTACAGGGAGAGGATCCTGGGAGACGGAGCTCGTCAAGCGAAATGGCTCAAGACAGACGTACTGACCACGGAGCTATCACCCGATCGCTGGCCTTCAGGAAGTCTTCGCGAAGCCGTAGCCACGATTCAGATCGAGCGGTCCAAAATACAGCTCAGCAGCAGGGACATCGCAGATATAGTCTGATCGACTCGTGCGGCCGAATGAATGAAAGTCTTGTGGCCGCTTTCGGGCTGGACGCGGCGGATCTGAAAGCGAAGACTAAGGAAGAGATCGAGCTTCAGCACATAATGTGGGAAGTAGTTACCAGCGAGGCTAGCTTTGTAACCACTCTTCGCGATTTTTCAACAGTCTACACGGATTGCCTGGACGATGTTCCCGGATGGTCGAAATACATGATTCACACGGCACTGAGTCGTATCTCCATGATCAGCAGCCTCCACGAGCGGCGACTATTTGGTCCGATGCTCCTGAGGTGGGAGAACGATGGCCCTTGGACATCATTCTCAGCAGAACCTTTTCTGAATCTCCTTTTTGATGGTATGAATACTATGCACGAATACTGCCAGGCCTTTCCAAAGGTACATAGAGCCATTCGCTTGGCTCTGAACACCAGCTCCCGGATGAGTGAAAGTTTCGATCGTCTCCGAGGTGATCGTCGCATGAATCGCCTTGCCTGGGACACTCACCTAAAAGCCCCGATCACGAAGTGGCAGAGGTATAGCTTGATGCTTGACCATGCTCTCAAACGCTGTGATAGGGGAACGAACTTGAATAGCACTACCGTTGCCGAGATCAAGCGTGCACTTGGACCTCTCAAAGCTGCGATACGCGATTGGGATACTGCGGTGTATGAAGGTGAAAAGCTGGCCAAATTCGAGATCACTGGCCTCCAGATCAACCGCTCAAGTCGCGCCACGCTACCGGAATTCCTAGGTAGCCAGGACACAACGCTGATTGCTCGAGGATACTTCCCTTGCAAATTAGGCTTACAGGAGCCATGGACCTATCAACAAGTAATCCTCTATTCGAACGGAATCATTTACGCACGCGACACTACACGAGTAACATCTCCACGTGGCTTAGACCGTCTCAGTATCAGCAAAAGACCGTCTGAGCGCCATACAAAAGTTCTTTCTGAGGACGATCTTCTCGAACAGACTCCGCCCAACTCGCTTCACATTCTACACGGAATTGTGAGCATGATTCATAGAAGCCACTTCACCGATGATATAATACTAACATTTAAGACTAGAAACTTAATGGAATATCTGCGTCAGACCTTCTCGTTGCTGACCCAATCAAATTTGGAGCGTTTACTCAAGGACGCGGCGAGATTCCCAGCGGCACGACTATTTATCCTTTAGGGTTTCACGACTCCTCTGCGACGAATAGAACGAATGCGGATAGCACCAAATCAATGATCACTGTTCTGTCTAGCCTGCCAGAGTCGACTCCGCCGCCTGCGTATATGTTTGGATTCCTGGAAGATGCTCGGACAGGAGATAAAAGGATCCGAGGCAATCGATACCGCGAGGACTGGCATGCTATGATTATGGAGCAGCTGTAGACATAAGACTGACGATGTGTTACCAATTTCCAAAGATGAAACGATCATCTCTAAGCAAGACAAGTCGTCAGCTGCCTTTGAGGTTGTTCCAGCGCTCGGATACCTTGAGATATGGCATTTGCGCGACGAGGCTACAGATTCATTGTACAGCCAGGTCTAGGTCGGTGTCACCATGGTCTCGCGAGTTAGAGACATGGTTTGTCGCGGAATGCTCCAGCTCGAACTTCAACGGCATATATGAGCGTCCAGCTCTGCACATCTTCCTGCTCCTCCATCATCAACACCCAAACAACGCTCCCACCAAGAACAGTGCCATCCGACTGCAGGCAGTCCAATATCGCGATACCTCTCCGCATCAACAACAAACAACTTGAAATTCAAGCTCCCCGACTCCCACGACATCAAGCATGTGCAAATACTGCCCAAACACCACCGTCAGCTTCTACGACACGATGCCAAATGTTTATGGCAAGTGGGGAGTCTGCGGACACTGGATTCCAAAGGGACAACCAATCTGGATTTGCCAAGGTCCTTCGAGGCTGATGGTTTGTGGAGACTGTACCTATTGAATGGCTATTGAAGACTTCTACATGCCGCTGAATTACACTCACATGGTATCAAGAAGGAATGCATAGAGATTTACGTGGTGGAAATTGCGATTCAGTGAAAGAAGGCAGAGAATGGTTCTGGAAGGGAGGTAGTTGTAAGCCGCAGATATCTCTGAAACTTGATTCGCAGGATCGCCAAAATAAGTCTGACTACGTTACATTTTGCTTCATCAACAAGTGCAAAAGCATGAAGGATGCAGTGGCTTCAGCTAAATCCAAATGAGTCACAATTTTCGCTCGCGATTGACCCGAGCTCAGCTACGACAGCAGAGACATATCAAGACCAGAAATGAAACGTGAAAGCGAACAAAACCCTCCCGAGACACACCAAGACCGGGACTCCAGTATCCCACATCCAAGATGGCCAACGTAGAGAACGCCCTCCCAATCTCAGCCCGCCGAGACCTTCGAGAATCTCTCAAAACCACACAAGACGACTTCCTCCTTAGACTACCTAAAGTCGAACTTCACGTCCACATTGAAGGCTGTCTGACTCCGGAACTAAAATGGAAAATTTCTCAACGTAACAACACACCACTCTTCCATCCACGCACAGGCGTGGAATTCACTTCCCTTGAACAACTTCAGTCCTCCCACGATACCTTGAAACCCCCGGACGAGGGCCAAATGACGAACGCTGAGGAGACGTTGTCGTTTTTCGAAATGTATTACGCTGGTTTCGAGACTTTGAAAACGAAAGAAGATTATTACGATCTCGCAATGCACTACTTTCACTCAGCTTCAGAGCAAAATATCCGATACGCGGAAATCTTCTTCGATCCACAAGGTCACGGGACAGATTCTTGGGATGTGATGATGGAAGGTTTTCGTCAAGCCTCTATCGAAGCAGCAGAAAAAGGACTAGGTGTCAAGTCTTCTTGGATTTTGTGCTTTATAAGAGATGAGAGTCCGGAATCTGCGATGGAATGTTATGAATTTTTCGCAGATTCGAAATGGAGGGATATGATCGTGGGCGTAGGTTTGGATTCGAATGAAGATGGTAGACCTCCGAATTTGTTCAAAGAGGTGTTTGAGAAGGCGAGGAAGGATGGGTTTAAAATTACGTGTCATTGTGATGTTGGGAAGACATACCCTGTTGAGCATATAAGACAAGTAGTGGAGGATGTGCGAGCTGATAGGATTGATCATGGACTTAATGTTGTGGGAGATCCAGAGTTGATGGAGACGGTGAGGAACAGGGGTTTGGGCATGACAATTTGTCCTTGGAGTTATATTCGACATCAACCATTTGAGGAAGTGTTTGACAGGATCAGAACTCTTTTTGTGAAAAGGATAAGGATTTCGATTGGGAGTGATGATCCGGCTTTTATGGAGGATACTGGCGTTTTGGAGAACTTGAGGGTTCTCAAAAAGTATTGCAATTTTACAGATGAGGATATGGTTCAGCTGGCGAAAGATGCGGTGGAGATTTCTTGGGCACCTCCGGATGTGAAGAAGGAGATACTAGAGGAATTGGAGAAGGTCGCAATTTCTCCGTAGACATCACGAAAAGTTAAGTCGTTGTTCACATTCATCATTATCATCGTCATCATCATAATATAATTGGGTATATACCTTTCTTCCCCTCTCAGTAGCTCGACGACGCATAAGGCACAGTGACAAACCCTCCAGTCAGTGGGAACGGTCCCTGCGCCAACGGCATGCCTCTCGCCTTCCTGAGCAAAGCCTGATTCATTGTCAGCGCCATCGCTGAGATTAACACCAAATGCTCGAGATCTTGGCCCAGATCTTGCATGTAGTCTATTCGAGCTTGTTCGTGTGGGACACCGGCAGTGTTCTTGGTGTAAACGGCGAGCACGGAATCCATATCGTCCGCCGAGACCAGTTCCATAGAGTCTTCGCCCGAGAGCAGAGTGCGGAGTTTGTGGTTAGAGTCGAGCTCCAGTCTAAAGACAGTCAGTAGAGCTATCGAAGGGTCAAAGCAACTTGCCAAAGCTGACCTTTTCCAGTAATACTTCCTGCCCTGCCACACAATTTGGTACCTCGAGAAGTAAGTCCCAGATGTTTCGGTTTCTTGCCATTCTTTCCTAGCCTTTCGGTCGTCGGGGTCGCCAAGCAGCACGCGACATCCATGGTATGTAGGCTTGAGTTTCGCAGCAGCTATTGTGCGATCTCCGTCGATCTTGGACGTGCGTAGTTTCAGTTCGGATTTGCCGAAGAAGTTAGTGCTTCTGTCTGCTAGGAGTACGATCCGGCCTTTGCGATGAATTTCGAGATGGTCTTCATGAGTCGCCGGATTGTCGATGATGTGGTGCGCTGCTGTTGTTGCCCAGTCCATACTTGCTTGATGCCGTTCGTGGTTTGCTGCTTGTGACGATGGATAGTATTTGTTTCTTTGCAGCTCAGCTGGTTTGGTTTGGTGACACGTCTGGCTTGCAAAGGATGCGAAAGCGATTGCGGACACCTGCAAGCTGTTGTACTTATTGTGATCAAGTACGCGTTTCGGCAACAAAGATCCGTTTACGCATGCAAATGAACTTTGATACAGGTCACGCTGAAGCTCTAAGGCATGGCGCAGTAGTAGCTCTTGACCAACTGCGTCTCGCCAATGTTTGTAGAGACCACATTCTTCCGATCGACAGCATAAGAATAGTACAGAAAGTGAAGTAAGGTGCGGCGCAGAGAATCCTTCGTGATGTCTTTGTCGGGTACCTCCTGCGTCATTCTCGCGAAGTGGAGAAGGCGCAGCCCGCTTCTGAACCGAGATACTTGGCAAGGCTCTGGATAGCAATGCTCCCGGTGAATACAATAACTTTTGCAGATTCACTCTTCCAAGACTCTGCTCTGACAGCTCAAACATTCCTTTACTATCAATTCTGCCCAACGCTCTGTCCCGCGATGCCCTGTACAGCACTTTCCGCTCGGTTCAGAAACTCCTGTTCATGCGCTGCCCTCTGCCTAAGTCCGTTTCCAACCCTGGTGAGAATATCATCGTACTGCTGAGGAAGTGGGAGATTACTCTGCTGTCCGGCTGTTGAGCCTTGATGCGGCGGCTGCGTGGCGTAATAGTTATATGGCGCTCGTGCCGAGTGATACTGTGATTCTTGCTGCCACGATGGGCGCAGGTTGTCGGGATTGACAAAGACCACTGGTTGTGGCTGTTGTGATGAGCATCTATTTGACGGCTTTGGTCGACGGGAAACCACTCTGTATCGCACTCGCCCACCGCATCGACCACAGAGACCATCCAGGACGTCTTCGTCCTCTGCCAAACTGTCACTGTCGCTGGCATAGCGATCTTTGCTTGGCGACGTTCGATGCCTTGTGTCGCTCTTCCTTCCATGCCTTCCTCCTACATCACTCGATCCAGAGCGATGCCGACCACTGTTGCTGCCGTCTTGTCCATGTTGCCTCTCGAATTCGCGTTTTAGTCGTTTTTGTAAGGCATCGAGATCTTTCTGCGTAAGTCTCGGCCCGAACAGGTTTCGAAAGAGACCCATCGAGAGGTGTGAGCCAGAGCCGACGTCGAGGAATTCGCCTTTCATGCCACCGTTGAGTTCCACGCAGTGGTCAAAGCCGACCGACACTGATCTGCACCTCCAACGTGTCCGGTATAGCATGCGAGAAAGTGACCTGTCACCACGCGGCTTTGAAGGGCTATGGCGAACCAAATTTGTTGGCGGAAAGTGGACATTATTTGCCTTCTCGGTCCAGTGCATAGTCTTGTCGTACGAAGCGCACCTGTCACTCCCCCCAGCCGGCTATCTTGCAGCACGAGGGCACGAGACGTGGCCAGATGTGTTGACAGCGGTGAAAGTGTTTGGGAGCAGGAAAATGATTCCGTCACCGCGGCTCAATAATCAATCACTTGTGGCAGGAACTTTGTGTCTTTGACAAGATGTATCATGCCCCGCTCTGGTTTCTCGATGGTCAACATCTTAGTCCCAGTACTTGATGACTCCATTCAGATCACCAGTAACCACCTTCGAGGCCTCTCTCGGATGCCATGCAGTCGCAACGACAGCAGAGTCGCTAGCTTTAATCTTATGCCACATCTTGCAGCTCTTCCAGTCCCAGAAGCATACGAATCCTCCACTGTCACCGGAAGACACTATGCCTCCGTCAGGCGAAACATCGATGTCTATCGCATAGCCTGCGTTGTTATGGCCTCTGAAATCTTTCTTTCGATTCTGTCTAATCTTCTCGCCTGTATTGTAGACCTTAATCGTGTTGTCAGAGGATTGCAGCAGCACTGCGCCCTTGGCGGGATGTGTGGCGGACTTGACCATTGGGAACATGTATGGTTCAGCAATGAACTTGATCGGTACTGGAATGTTGTATTCCCACGCGCGAAGGGACTTGTCGTCGGAGGTTGTGATAAATCGTCGGTTCTCGTCGGTGAATGTGATAGTGTTTACTGGGCCAAGATGGTGGTCATACTCTTGCACAGGATTCTTCTTCTCCCCATCGGCTGGCAATCGTGTATCCATCTGCACAATCTTGTTGTCATGCATACCAGCCAGGAATTCATGTCCAGACGGATCCTCAGGTTGCCATCGAACAACGTGAGGTGTTGAGCCAGTGCTATAGCGGCCCAGGCACTTTCCGGTCTCGGTATCCCAGACCTTCATTTGACGATCATATGATGCCGAAATAAATTTGGTGCCATCTGGTGTGAAGTCGACGTCCACTACAGACTTGGTGTGCCCAGTGTAAGATCGCAGCAGCTCGCGGTCGTGGTAGACATCCCACAGCCTGACCTTGCCATCGGCTGCGGATGACAGGAGCAGGTGTCCAGATGACGGGAAGAATTTGAGACCAGTCAAGGCTTTCTCGTGAGCGTTCTTGCCGTGGCTCTTGTAGGTGTGTATTAAGTTCTTGGGATGGAAGCATTTCAAGTTGAGGTTCTCGAAATCGCCAACCAAGTCGATGTCCAGGTCCTGCGGCACATGCATGTACGTCCTGCCCTGGTAATCGTATTGTTGCGATCCCTCAAACACACTGCTTTCTGTGTCCTGGCCGACCTGGCCGTATTCCGTGCCTGCGATGGTGCCCTTGGTGGGGTTTGCAATGATCGCATCTTCTTCATACTCGACCACTTCTTCGCCACTCTCATCGCCGGATACTTCGACTTCGATCTCTTCGCCGCTGTCGCTGTCTATGCGCTGCTCTTCGTACTTCGCCCAAGGACCCTTGTACGCACCAGCGCCGTAGACCACACTGCTGTCGCCTTTTGTCTCTCGCTTGCGCTTCTTGCCCGCAGCGCCGGACCTCTCGACATCTCGGTGCAAGTCGCGGAAGCTCTGCTCTGATATGGCAATTTCTTGCGCATAACCTGTCGGCACTTTTCCTTTCGTTGAAGTCTGAAAAGGCTTGTCGCTGACAAGTTGGTTTGCTCGAGCTGGCGGACCATTGGCGCCGTTGCGCGCTGGTATGAGCGACATTTCTGCAGTGATATATATAAGAACGAGTCGCCAGGCGAGATGGTCGTGACTTACCTTGAAGAAGTAAAGAAGAAGTACGGAGCAGTGCGAGTGAACTTTCCAAGTCGGCGCGAGTCATGTGTTCTTGCCTGAGGTTGTCCACGATCCTTGCTCCTCCAACCACACCCCGGCCACGACTTGCATCATGTCGATTGAATATCCAAACGAGAATTTTGGATAAGTCGTTTCCATCGCCTTGAATTTCGTTTGATTAAGCAACGCGTTGTAGCCACGATGCCAATGCCGTAGACGAAATAGGCCTCAACATGGCGCGACGCGAGCTTGTGAAGCTGAACAGCAGTCTTATACGGGATCTGTTTTGCTCACGGAAAAGCTTTCTTAACTTACAGCGGCAGCAACGAGAGTACTGGTCTTCATCTCGCAGCATAACCAATAAATCCGGAGACTCTGGTTTACATGGTATCAGAACTCCTGCATTGCCACAAAAGTCGATCGCATCTGGGCCAACACAACGGCCTTCGCTTGCTCGAACGTTCCAAACACATCCATTCCGGCCCAGGTGGCTACCGAAAGTTGGCGCAGAGCCTGGCATTGATCCCGCTACCAAAGACGAAAAATGGGATCCAGCTCGACTTCGACCAGATTCTGCAAGCGAAATCCGGATCATCGACTACTCCCACAAACAGATCGAAGAACGCGATGTAGCAGCCGCAGACCTTGAACAGTTTCTGCAAACAACACCGAAACCAGACTGGGCGACCGTTCGATGGATTTATGTCAATGGCCTCAACTTTGATGTGGTTCGATGTCTAGGCAATCATAAAAACCTACATCCCCTGGCAATCGAGGACGTTCTCGATATCCATACGCCAACAAAGGTCGATTGGTACGAGGACCACTGCTTCCTAGAACTGAATCTCGCCAAGCTCTACGAAGGTGATCCACCACGAAATGAAGATGCTCAGCAAGAGAAGCATTACCACCATCGTGGTAGATGGCGAACTCTGGTACCTGGCAAGTTCGGAATGTCTGTCGAGCAGGTATCGGCTTTCCTGACCACTGATAACACTCTTATTACTATATTTGAGAGATCTGGCAATGACATCTTCCAACCGATCATGACACGACTACGATCCTCACAGACAGTGGTTCGCTCGAGTAACGATGCATCAATGCTCTTGCAGGCATGTATTGATGCCATTGTCGACCTGTCGCTTCCGATTGGAAAGGCAGTTGGCGAAGCATTCGACGATCTAGAACAAGATGTCCTGAGCAGACCGACGATCGGGCAATCCAAACAATTACATATCCTCCGCTCCGGTCTGACATCCTTTATGGAGAACGCTAACGCAATCGGCATTCTCGTACGCACGCTCTGCGATCACGGTGCGGTACCTGGCTCCGGACGCTCAAGCAATCCTTCAACGATCGAGAGTCTCAAGAATCAAGCGCAGACCAGCATCGAGATCTCTGCCACGACTCAGATATATCTACGTGATGTACAAGATCACCTCACAGCGGTCGCAAATAATACTCGCATGTCCATTCGCTCGGCAGAAAACCTGTCATCCCTGATCTTCAACACTATTGCAGCAAGTCAGAACGAAAGCGTCAGGCAGTTGACCTTGATATCGAGCTTCTTCCTTCCGCTGACGTTCCTAACTGGATACTTCGGCATGAACTTTGACAAGATGCCTATTGTGAACGAGAACAGCGATGTAATGTTCTGGATCATTGCTGGGCCGGTCATGGTTACGACGATGTTACTTCTCATGAGAACGAGGGCGAAAATCAATCGTCCTGAGCCGTGGCAGAGGCAGAATCGAGGAATCGAGAGGCAGAATCGGCAGATGGAAAGGCAGATGAGGCAGTCCGAGCAGCGATAGCCACATTGGTACTCAAGTCAGTACAGCCAAGGGCCCCTGATGAGCCCGCTCTGCGTCTCCAGTATGGTGGGTAGTTTCAACACCTGCGCGTGAAGAACTTCCACGGCCCTGACCGCGTGCTCACCATCCACAACCGCGCTATTTCACACATTAGGTCAGACGATGCACTCGATCATGAGTTCAATGCACAGACGTACGCGATATTGATCTCGCTAGCACCTTGGCTGATCATATGGATGTTGATCTTGGCGGCTGCCAGAGCAGAGAACATCTCCCCAGCTATACCGACCATGTTCTTCATCTGGCCCACTATGGAGACAATACAAAGGCCTCTGTCAATGGTCACATACCCCTGTCCATGTAAGTTGAAGAAACATCCCGTGTCTGCTCAGCACTCACCTGACCCGACTGCTTCACATGCTCCGCAAGCTCTAAGATGGTGTGATAATGTCTTCCGTCGTCCACCGCAATGCTGATGCTCTTCTCGCTGATGGACACGAGGTCTACCGCTGTGTTGCTCTCTTCAAGCTGATCGAAAATGGTTCTCAATAGTCGGGCCGGCTTGGCATACTGACTGCAAGTCATGTTGGCCACCATGACATTCCGCTTAAAACTGATTGCTGTCGGCCGATGTCTAATTTGCTGATGTATAGCTCCCTCCATTTTGGAGAACGAAGATGGACGTGATGCCTTGCATGCAATCGAATCGTCTGCTACTGGAAGAATGACGGTGCCAGCACTGGATGGCCGCAAGACGTTCTTCACGCGCATGGCGATACCTGCCCGCTGCACTTGGGACATGGTCAAGGGATGTATGACCTGACTTCGTGCATCAGACCAACTACTAGCATCCGCAAAGCGTTTGACCTACCTCGCTTCCAAAGAATGTTAGCTCGGCCGCTTCTTGAAGTGTTACACTCGACAGCAATCTCGCTGTCGGCACCATTCTGGGATCCGCGGTAAACACACCGTCGACTTCTTTCCATATCTGGAGTTCTTTGGCCCCAAGCTCACTCGCACACATCGCCGCACATACGTCGCTGTACCCTCGTCCAACGCAATCCAATAAGGAACCGGGCATTGCACCGAAAAAGCCGCTCACGACAGGAACGACGTCAATGAGAGTTGATAATCGAGCTCCCATCGTGCGGGCGAGGTCGTGGTAGAACTTTGTGCCTAAGTTGCGGTATGCATTCGCCTGCAGTCGTAACTCGCTGCCAAATGTCTCTTCAACGACATTGTCAAACACGACGGCTTCCGCCCCGATATTCTGCCCAGAAAAGGTCAGCAACACGCCACGAAATCATGATTTGATCAACCCCACTTGGGTACGCAATTGGAACGCCACAAGTTTGACTGCCAACTTCTCTCCGAGGATCAGGATCTTATCTGCTGTTCGAGCAGAGACTTCACAGATTCGCTAGCCACTCATGAGTTCTGGAAATTATGATGCCAAGTCACACGCTACAGACCTGAGCAGCGGCAAGAATGCTCTGGACTTCGGAGCAGTCCCTGGTGATCTCGGCTTCGATCTCTGCAAAGTCCGCCGAGTTTGAACATGTTGCATTGGCCTTGAGCATCCGAATGTGGTTGTCACGGATCCCAGCGATTTTCGTGACGATTTCCGTCGATGTCGAAGCGGCGTCCCCAGGAGTCTGAGCCAACTTGATGCAGTCCAAGAGGAGATTGGTTGTACCATCCGTCTTCTGCGAGGATGACAGTGCAGAACAAACGACTGCCACCCTCGTTTTGTCGAGATGCTGCGGTACTATCTCGCTGCATATGCGGTTGAGCATTTTGCCTAAGCTGGTGCCGCCATACTTCTGCACAATCCATGGCTTTTGGAGATTTGAACCAACCATTCTAACAAAAGATTTAACAAGTGCGACAAAGGATACAATGATCTGGCTCCATCTTGACGTTCCACCTAGAATTCCGATAAGGTACATCCCATCGATAATTCCTCTCAACCACTGGCGAGGACTCAAGCTCGGGATTTGGAGGGGGCGAAACATCCCGGCCTATATGACTTCACCCGCGAATTCTGAGATCTGCGTCATACTACTGCAATGGATATCCCGATGGCTTTGAAACTCACTGGAGGAATCAATTGTGGCAGGCGCATGTCAGGTGAGGTACGTCTCCAGACTAAGGGTCACGTTGTACAAGCGCAGGGCTTGACTGATACACATAGGCTACGGTCGCTCTACCACTCCTCTCCCACACCTTCGCCATCAGCAATGCCTTCGCAAGTATCTTCATTTGCATTCAGGATATCGGCATCAAATATGCGAGGGCAAATTCTCCTCAGATGCTGTGATATGACATGATTGAGCTCCTGGAACTCAAGCAGAAATCCATCGTGCCCATCAGTGCTTTTCAGCATGTGGAGTTCAGCCCTTGGCAAGCACTGCGCTAATTGAGCCTGCTCAGACGGTAAAAAGAGACCATCAGAATCGACGCCAATGATAAGCGCTTCTATTGCTGCGAGGCGTCGCAGTCCTTCCCAAGAATCGCTTCCATTCGCCGTTCGTTCTGCACCAGATGTGGCATCGAATTGGTCGAGCTTGCTCAGAAGATGCAAGTAGCAATTCGCATCAAACCGACGTACAAACTTACGGCCTTGATGTTGCAAGTAGCTTTGAGCGGCGAACGTCGGCTCGTGCTGACCTCTCATCTCGTTCGGTCGGTCTGTAATCTTCTCCAACGCTGGCTGAGGGCTATCCACCCGCTGCTGCCGTAAAGATTTATCTCGCCCAAATCTCTGCTCAAAGCTGTGAGCAGAACGATATGTGAGCATCGCAACAATACGAGCAGCAGAAAGTCCATCCTTGGGCTGTCCTTCTGGAGTCGGCTTGTACCTTCCGGCCTCATATTTCGAATCTGCTAGGATGCAATTCCTTTGCGCTTCGTTCCACGCCACGCTCCATGCACTTGTCTTCGCAGCCGTGGCAATCGGAATGATCGTCGATATGTAACCCAACGGCATCCGCATGCCCCATTCGAGCACAGCCATACCACCCATACTGCCACCCACAACCGCAGCGATCGACTTCACTCCAAGTGCATCGAGAACAAGCTTTTGTGCGCTGCGTGACATTGGCAGGAATTCATACGACTCCGCGGGTTTGACTTACTGTACATCATCCCCGACCGTGGTCTGAAGGAAATCAGGACCGAATCTCGCTCCAGTCTCTGAGCAGATAGTAAGACTGGACGCGCTTCCATAAGGTGAACCCAGGACATTTGCACAAAAGACAACAAACCGGGTCTGATCTATCGCATTCCCTGACCCGAACAACGGTGACCACCAATCCGCAGCATCTGCACTTCCAGTTAAAGCATGGCACACCACAAGTACGTTGTCGCGACTCTCGTTCAGTCTGCCAAAGGTCTTGAAAGCCACCGGACAGCTCTTGATTACGGCTCCAGACTCAAGTTTGAATTGATCGATGATGGCGAACTTCTGGCGCCCAATCATGCGCGTATATACATTGTCGCACTGGGACGGGATGCCATCTTCGATTACTGCGTCTCTCGTCAACGATTTGACAGTAATGGAGTGCCGAGTTGGATCATTACTTTTAACCTCACCCATCGCTTCTCCCTTTTCCCTCGCTGGATCTTGCTAGATACGATGATTGAGTCGAACGTATGAAACATATCAATCTTCTCACTCATGCAATGCCACCCATGGAACCCATCTCACCTGTGCTGGAAAGCCTTCGGGATCCACTTCTTGGCGATCAGGGCAGAAATCCCTGGTCGAGATATTCGGGATGCAAAGTGAGCTATGGTTCGGGATTTGCTCCATCATCTGCTCCACTTGTCACAATCCCGCGATACGACTTTCTAGCATCTGCAGTAGGAAGGCCTGGTCACGCTTACGAAGTTGAGTTCGCGTACAGAGTGTAGAGATAAGCATCAATCAAAGCGCTATCTCAAAGTCATGAGACACGCATTCGAGTCTCTCCGTCGTTGCAAGAACATGCCTTCCAAAATCGTCAAGGTCGCTGCTGTCCAAGCTGCGCCAGTAGCTTTCGACCTTCCAACAACTTTGGCCAAAGTTGCACACCTGACAGCTCAAGCGGCCCGCGAGGGCGCACAGCTCATCGTCTTCCCCGAAGCGTTCATTTCCGGCTACCCTTGGCGCTATGCATTCGACGCAACAGTCGGAGCTCGTGAACCACGAGGCCGGCAATGGTATTTGAAGTACGTGGAGTCATCCGTGGCCGTGCCGTCAACCGAATTCAATGCCTTGCAGGAAATTGCAAGATCTAACAACGTTCACCTGCAACTTGGAATCGTTGAGAAGGATGGTGGGACGTTGTATTGTACTGCTTTGTTGCTTGGGCCGGATGGTGAGATGTTGTATCGACATCGCAAGGTGCGTGAATGATCGATTTTGGATATATGTGTTTCAAGGGACTAATTAGACTAGCTCATTCCAACCGCTTGTGAACGTCTCATTTGGGGTCGTGGTGATGGTGATGGATTGCATGTCGTCGATACCGCGCTTGGTAGGATTGGTGGACTCATCTGGTGAGCTATCAACATCTTCGGCGTTCGCCTTTTTGCTAACAGAAGACATGTAGTTGGGAGAACTACATGCCAGCCGCACGTCTTGCGTTGTATCAACAAGGCATTGAGTAAGTGAAACGCACTGGTGAGCCTTTTTTGACGCTGAGCCATGACAACAGAATCTACCTCGCACCCAATGCAGACGATCTACCCTCGTGGGTAGCAAGCATGCAGCACATCGCCAAAGAAGGACGATGTTTCGTCATCTCTGTCAATCAATTCTGCAAAGTCTCTGATTTCCCGAAGGACTATCCTCCTTTCATCGACTCACCTGAAGATCACGATAGCATGTTGTCACACGGTGGGTCATGTATAGTCGGACCCTTGGGAACGACGATTACCGAGCCCGTATGGGATCGAGAAGCGATCGTCTATGCTGAATTGAACATGGGTGATATTATTGAAGCAAAGGTATGGATGTGAGTGCTCCTTCGGGATTATCCTGGCTGATATCATGCTTTAGTTGGACTTTGATGTGGTGGGAAGTTATTCTAGGCCGGATATCTTGTGAGTGTTTCTAATCTGGTATCGTGAAATGCGCTGATGATGAGGAGCGAGCTCAGAGTGAATACAAGGCCAATGACGAATGTCAGCTTTCAAGGTGCAGATAAGGAGTCGCCGTAATGGTAATGAGGTGCTTCGCACTTCGGCGTAGGATGAATACAGATTCTGTTTGGTAACCTTGCGAACGTCCAATACAAGTATAGGGCGTAACAAGCCAGGGCGACGCCAACGCTGGTTGTTCAATGGAAGCGACAAGTAGTTTCGTTGTGTCAAAGTGAGCTCTCGAAGGCCTATGTAAGAAGATATGACTTGTCGGCTCAATGAAGAGATATCTTCCTCAATCACAACAGCATGAACTCTCTTCTGCACAAAACCCTTCTTCAACCGATCGCCGTAACTTCCTGAATCGTCCCATCCGTTCCAGGACGAGGAGCACCTGTGGCGACCTTTTTCATGAACCCACTCTTGACGAGATCCATAGCCACTGCGAAAGGATCGCCTATAGAACAAAATCAGTAAAATAGCCAGTAGCCAGGAAAGTCCAGCTAGCTTACCTTGAGACTTCACTGTCGGCTTAATTCCTGCTGCTTGCATAGATTGCTCGAAGTCGTGTATACTTAGAGATAATATCAGTATGAAAGAAAGAAATGAGAAGCAGCTGGCATGAAAAGCGTACATATCATCGAGATCTTCCAACCCAATACTAAGCCGGATCAAATCCGGCGTGACGCCACCTTTGACTTTCTCTTCGTCAGGCATTTGTTGATGCGTTGTGACCTATGTGAAACGATTAGCTATGAAGTTTCCGATCATTCATGCCAGAGACTTGGGCTTCTTCAACTAACCCATGGATGTATAACAAGTGTCTTAGCATCTCCCACATTTGCAAGATGACTACAAAGTTTGAGGTTGTCGACGAATGCCCGGACCTCATCAATCGTGCCTGCCTATTTACAGTTTCAGTATATGGCGTTCTGTTGGATAGATGTTGTACTTACCAAGCCAAAAGTCAACACCCCACCAGCGCCATTCGGCATCGTCGTCTTAGTATGTTCATAATCCGGATGCGAAGGAAGTCCAGGATACAGAACCCAATTGACTCGTTGATCCGCCTCGAGCCATTCGGCCACGGCTTGGGTATTCTTGCAATGCCGTTCGCTTCTGAGACTCAGTGTCTCGAGACCCTAAAAAGCATAAGCATCTAAATTTTTTTTCGGAAGTCAAGGAAGATCTGATCTCACCTGAAGAAAAAGCCAAGCATTGAACGGACTCATACAGGGACCCAAATCTCGCATACTATCCATTCGCAGTTTCGCAGCCAGAGCTTTATATCCGTACGTGTCCCAAAATCGCATCCCATGGTATCCCGGAGCAGGTTCGGTGAATTCTGGAAATTTTCCGGATGCGCTCCAGTCGAAGTGACCTCCGTCAATAACTGCATTTCGTCAGTCACCAATTCGTTGTGCGAGATGCAGTTCGTACCAATGCCACCCATACTTGTCCCGTGTCCGCCGATCCACTTTGTGCCTATGTGGTAGCGTTATCAGTATTCGAAACATTCATGTGATCAAGGAGAATTTATCTCTCTCTTACAGCTATGTGTGACGATATCTGCACCACAGAGCAGTGGCCTCTGTATGTATCCACCCATGCCGAAAGTATTATCAACGATCAACGGTATACCATGCTTGTGACAAACATCGGCAATGGCAGAGATATCTGGTACGCTGTGTTTCGGGTTCGAAATCGTCTCGATGTATACACAGCGTGTCTTGGGATCGATGGCTTTGTCGATGTCGTTGGGATCGTTGCCGATAACCCACTTCACGTCGATCTTGAATTTCCGCATGTACACGCGGAACTGGTTGAATGTGCCGCCGTAGAGCCAGCTGGTGCTAACGAAGTTGTCTCCGGGAAGACAGCAGTTCGTGAGTGCCATGAACTAGGTCTGCTTAGTAAAGTCGCTCATATATGTGACAGTGGAATCGAACCTGAGCAGCATGCCCGGAGGCTGTTGCTACCGCCCCAACACCGCCTTCTAACATGGCCATACGGGTCTCGAACACAGTGTTCGTTGGATTGCCCATGCGGGTATAAACGTAGCCATCTTTGGACCAAGCGAACTTCCCAGCACCATCCGCAGCATCGGTGAAGTTGTAGGCGCAAGTCTGGTAGAGTGGTACGGCACGAGATCCATTGATCGGATCAGGTTCCTGTCCTCCGTGCAAGGACACTGTAGCGAATCCAGGCTCTTTGGTGACGCCTTGAAGCGATCCCGATGCTGTTTTACCCATGACGTTGAGGACTGGTGATGTAGTGACTGCGCGATAATTTGGCACAGAAACAGATTTTGATCTGTATAGTATCTCTCACTTGTCCATTGTAAACATCCAATATGAAATACTATTTCACAATTTATCGAGATATCAGAGCCCGGGGCCGGGATTTGGACCTTATCAAATCCCGAAATAGCCAGGAGCTACATGAACGGGATCAACAGACAGCTGATGGCATCCCTCACCTGGTCTATCTCTTATCAGCGACGTACCACGGGATCAAATTTCACTGATGATTGTGGATGCTCACCTCTCATTCCTCGTAAAGCTTCAAAGCTTATCGAATAGTTCTCGAGCGCTCCCAAGACCGATTGCAGTCCGGATTCACATTGCGAGAGCAGTTTCTGAATGTTCGCATCCCGTTGAATGTCCCCACTTAGCATGATCGATGTCTTGTGGTGCATCATGAGCAAAGCATACGCGCTCTGCATCGCACAACAAGCGAACGACGGCATCGTTCGCGGACTTGCTTCAGCCATGCCAGCAGCCGAGGGAAACGGTAGCGAGCTGAATGCTCGTGCTATGTTCAGAGCAGACTTGAGACAGATCCGAGATGAGGCGTGGCTGCTGAATGGGAGTGACGGAGAAGGGCAAGTAGGAGACGTGGAACAATCCGAAATGGACAGGGACGTATCCGAAGAGCGCGAGGTTGACAGTGGTGCGTCGGTCCAGGAGCTCAAGTTGTCGGTATTGGAGTAATCCTCTGATCCAAAGGACAGGGGTAATGTAGTACTGCAGCACGTAGTCACAGGCTGAATGTCTTCATCGCTCGAGGTCAAGTCTTTCAGATCGCAGTGCCTTTTCGTGAAAACTGGGATATCAAAGAACTAATTTTTCGTATCTTATTAGCATGGCTTGCAAGTGGACTACCGTTCGGGTGCTTGGCTGGGTGGACTCACAGCGCAGTATCTATGCACCTTGATCCGCGCACTGTAACCATCTTCAGCATGCAGTCCAATGACTCCTCCGAAGAGCATGTGACGTACCTGTTGAGTTTTATCTTAGCCATTAGTCTCATGGAACGGGCGACCACAGCTTCAGGCTCCGAGAAATCGTAGCGACTCGAGTCCGAACACCAACCGTCTGCGTTGATGACCAGTGGTTCGAGGAGGCCGTCGAGCTCCTTCATGCGATCGCCCATGAAAGGCACGTTCTCCTTGCGTTCCATGTATCTATTAAATTCCACAACGAATTGAGTAGCAGAAAGAATGGCCCGCTGTGCTTGAATCAGAATTGACCAGGCCTCACCATCCACAGCGTTTGTAGGATACTGCATAGTGAACCTGATATCGACAGGCGAGAATGTGGTCGGCTATGTTGTGATCAGATTGAGATATTTGTTGACGCGCTTTGCTGTGCTTACCGTGCAGCCAACTATAGATGCCTGACAGGCGCATATGTAGCTCATCCACCAGGTGCGCTTCCTAGCTTCTAAAAATTGTTCGCTTGGTCCTGGGTCGAAATGCAAAGACAACTCCATGGCCATATCGAATGCTCGCATCGCCCTCTGCCGCATTTTGGCAAGGTTGCCTCGCTGCGCATATTCATACACGGACAAGAAGCACAACGCAATCGTAGCTTCGAGCTCCACTGGCACTTGCGGATGTATAGGATCTCTGCGCAGGGTAGTCTTGGCGCCAGAGAGTGCTCGTGCAGGGGAAGATGCTGATTCGGGGAGCTCGGAATCGTTCTCAATGCTTTTGAGCGCTCGCGTTGCCAGATTATGAGCAGCCTGTCGCCGCAATACCTGCCACTCCTCGCCCATATAACCTGCTTTCGCATGCGGTATGAGAACCAATATAGCCGACATTGCTAACACAAGCGGTGAGGCGTCCTCGTTGGCGAGTAGAGCCACAGAATCCGGACCAGGCGTTCCATCTATCGGACAGTCTGTCTTTATATTACATGATTCAGGCGGAGGTGGCAAGATGGGAAAGAAAGGATGCAGCCCTACACGGCATCAGCGTGCCGACCAACGATATGAGGACAGTGTGACTTACAGATATAGTACGCAGCGAGGCTGGCAGTAATCAGCATAGCAAATGGTGTGAAGTGACATCTACTTACAGCCGATCAATCGTAGAGTAGAATCGAAGCACCGTTGACTCGAGGCCATATTCTAAACAAATTCCATCCGAGGATTGTGCTGGTCGAGCATCGCAAAAGATGCTGTCGAACAGATTGTCAGTATCGGGGCAGTCGTCCACGTCTAATAGACCAGCTCCAGGTTGGATCAGCGGCAAAATGCATTCCTCAATTTCTGTTCCTGTTCATTAGATCAAGTTCCAGAAGCTGTACGACCCTAGTCGACAACGCCTTACTGTCTGGCCAGATGTCGTTCAAAGCCTCGTTGCTGGACGAAGAGCCACCTCCGCTGCTTCTACTGCCACGCTTCACGCCAGGAAACCGAGGACCGCCGCGTCGACTTTGGGTATAGACACAGCTCTTGCCTTTTCTGGCGCACTGTGAGTGTCCAGTGAGTAGCCGTCACGTCGAAAAGGCGTCGGATCACATACTTCCTTGCACGGCTCGCCACCATCGCAGCGAACTCGTGAAGACCGACTAGTCGTCAATCAGCCATCAGCCTCGCGTTGATAGGAAAGGCACAACCGGGATGTCACACCAGACAAGACAGGCGACTTTGACCGGTGGCGCGGCGAACTTCTTACGACCACCACTTCTTGGTGCCTTCTTCACAGAGCTCATGGTTCATGACTGAGGTTGAAAGCAGCAACGCCTATACGCCGGAGCTTTGAGAGCGAATGGAAGGAGCAACGACAACACTTAGATCAAGTAATGAAATTCAGATTGTCTGAACGTCTTATCCACATCCTGTCGCTGCTCGCGCTGATGATTGGAGAGAGATATCGAGATATCTTGCAGGGTACATTGCATTGCTTATGTCGTGCCAAGACCGGTCCTTCTTGACTGATAGGTTATGTATGGAAGCCTCGAAGAGTTGTAGTCCCTCTTCAGATTCCATATGGTCCAAGAAGTCGATAGATCTTGTCCTATCGCTGAGAGATATTGCGTATGGCGGATATGAAGATACGAAACCTGGGTCCGGATTGTGACCAATCGGAGGCGCTCCAAGAAAGTCTTCCAAATGTGGGAGGTCGTAGGAACGTCATGGAAACGATGATTGGTGACTCTCAGGGCTGTGATGTCGTTATCTCCAAGGCGAAGGTGGGCGGCGAACCGGCAGAAATTATTGCGATAAATCAGATTCAATGTGAGACAGCATCTGCACTTCCGTAAGCGATGGTAGCACAAGATTTTCCGAAGCAGGTTCCCATCGAAATCAAATTTATTGTTGTCAGAGGACCAAAAAAGTCGTAGTCGGAGTCGCCAAATATACCTGAAATTTCCTGACGGACTACTAGGTATTCGAAGGTCGCAGACAACATTGCTTGCAATATGATGGCTTCCGCGAAGAGCATGAAGCTATGCCAGCCTGTCGTAGATACTCAGATCCTGTATTGAACCTAGGTCGCTTGGTGCGTAGATTGCCAACTTATCGTGATCTTTCATCCATCTTCGGCTTCAGATTCGCTTTCTCCAAAATACTTGATCTCATGGTCGTCTGCTTCGGAATACTCCCCATCGTCTTCGGTGAGCTCGTTGTCACTATGTTGTTCAGGAACTACCTCTCCGCCGAATTTGATGTAGTCTGACAATTCTTTCTCGTATTTGCTGCGATGCTTGCTTTCGCCAGTGTGGCTGAAGTAGAATGCATCGTCAATGCTGCGATCTTCCCGGCACTGAAACCATCCAAGGAGCTTCACATGCTCTATCACTGGAAGATTACCTGCAAGCTGCTTGAACATTTTGAGATATGCTCCCGCTGCGCCGCAATTGCGAAGGTCTGATAGAGCCAGTCGTTTGAGCTTATCCTTGTGTCCCAGGATGAATGCAGCAAGGTCTTCTGGATCAGCTTCCACATAGCGGATCGAGAAAGACTCCAGGTAAGGAAAATTGATGTAGTCAGAACGAGCTCCAAGGACGTGCGAGAATGGGACACGTTCTGAAGGCGCGCCATACGGCAGTTCAAGGACAAGCACTCGCAGGTTGATGGCATGTTTGATGAATTTGCGGAACATCCCATACTGAAATGTCGCGAGGAGATCAAAAATTGCGAACTCCTCCGACAAGCCTTCGTCCTTGCTCCACGGCTGAGCGATGTGAAACTCTAGCCTCCGCAAGTTTGCCATGACGTGCGGAATAGGTCCGGATACTGCCGTTCTCAGGAAGTAATGTGATACTTCAGCAACGACAAGTGTGTGGATACGGCGTTTGCTGTTGTATACGGCAGTCAGAAGCTCAGTCAATGCGTGCATACCATCGTGATGATCGCTGCGAAAGTCCCCAAAGGGACAAATCAGTCCTGGTCGGAAGGTCAAATTATTCTCGGTTTTGTTGCGTCGAGTAGTGAAGGCTTGTGCCAGTGTGAACCAGATCTCGCTAAGATTAGGACATGCTTGGAAAAACTTGGTTAGAGATTTGGCAAGTACTGGACCCTGATCGATCTTGTCTTGGTCGGAAAGCAGCTTGCGATAGATTCGATATCTTGCCTGTAGTGCTGCCTTGTCGAAAGTGCCGCGTTTCGCTGGGGACTCGGGTGGTATGTCAGCGTACTCTTCCAACACATTACCA
This sequence comes from Pseudocercospora pini-densiflorae CBS 125139, assembly GCA_000504365.2. Classification (NCBI taxonomy): domain Eukaryota; kingdom Fungi; phylum Ascomycota; class Dothideomycetes; order Mycosphaerellales; family Mycosphaerellaceae; genus Pseudocercospora; species Pseudocercospora pini-densiflorae. The sequence continues at coordinate 141,433 of KZ107257.1, read as the reverse complement.
AACTCCTCTTGTCGCGCTTTATTCCAAGCTTCAAAACTGATCAATGGCTCAAGACGGTCAGCTTGAAACCACACCGACTGCACATTTTGAGCCAGCTCAGGATGGTCGGAAGCGATGTCAATACACTTCCTGAGACTGTCCATTGTATAGTAGATGGAGATTTCCTGCAAGAAGTGATCCGTTGCCACGCTGCGAAGTGCCTGGCAGCAGAGGCGTAGATTCCTGATGTCGACAGTCTGACATTGCTGGCAGATGGCATCGAGCAGCTCCGTCGGCAGGTCAAGCAGAGACATGTCGATGTAGGAAATGAAAAGGTGGAGAACAGACGCGTCTTGAAAGCTGTAGAAGACGTGAACGACAAGCACTCGCCCGAACCCTGGATCGCGATTCTGACCAATCGGAAGCACGTCAAGAAAGTCTCCCAAAAAGTTGCCATCGATCCTCTCGAATACATTGACTCTGCGTCGTTGCGTCTTTCGTTCATGTCATCGACCATGCGGGCGCAGAATCTCGCGCGGACATCGCTGCGCAGTTTTGCGTTGCGCAGCGGCAATGTGGCCAGCAGAAGGACTTTTGTCTCGGCCGCTACAGTGCCACTCCAGCGACCACACATCCAAGGCCAGAACCACGAAAGAATATGGCAGATATCAGCCCGGAGATGGCAGTCTGGTGCGGCGGCTGCGGTAATGGAGACGGCGATGCACGACCCTACATCTCTCTCACAAGATGCCATCATTGAGAATCTGGACCCTAAGGAACATGCACGATTAGACAAAGTCCGAAACATTGGTATCGCAGCGCACATCGATTCCGGAAAGACGACCGCTACCGAACGAGTTCTCTTCTACACGGGACGAGTGAAGGATATCCATGAAGTGCGTGGAAGAGATGGAGTCGGCGCAAAGATGGACAGCATGGATCTCGAAAGAGAAAAGGGAATCACAATTCAGTCTGCGGCGACATTCTGCGATTGGATCAAGAAGACACCCGATCCAGTGACAGGGGAGCTGAAGGATGAAAAATACCACATCAATTTGATTGATACACCCGGTCACATTGATTTCACCATCGAAGTCGAAAGAGCCTTGCGAGTGCTGGATGGTGCCGTCATGATTTTGTGCGCCGTATCTGGTGTCCAATCACAAACTGTCACTGTAGACCGGCAAATGAAGCGATACAATGTGCCAAGAATATCGTTCGTAAACAAGATGGATCGTGCTGGCGCAAATCCATGGAAGGCAGTCGATGGCATCAACCAGAAGCTGAAGATTCCTGCTGCTGCGTTGCAAGTTCCAATTGGCATGGAGGACGACTTCAAGGGCGTCGTCGATCTCATTCGCATGAGGGCCATCTATTCCGAGGGCGATAAGGGAGAAATCGTGCGTGAGGACGCAGTCCCCGCTGACGTCCTGGAATTCGCCAAGGAGAAGAGACAGGTCATGATTGAAACGCTTGCCGATGTCGACGAGGTCATTGCCGACGCCGTTTTGGAAGAGCGCGAGCCATCTATCGACGAGATCCGGGCTGCGATTCGCCGCGCCACCATTTCTCTTAAGTTCTCTCCTGTTCTGATGGGATCAGCCCTGGCCGATAAGTCCGTGCAGCCCATGCTCGATGCTGTTGTCGACTACCTCCCCAATCCATCCGAAGTCGAGAACCTCGCCCTGGACACGAAGCGAGCTGAAGCACCCGTGAAGCTTGTCTCGTATAACTCCTTGCCATTTGTCGGTCTTGCCTTCAAGCTCGAAGAGTCCAACTTTGGCCAGCTTACTTACATCCGTGTCTATCAAGGATCGTTGCGTAAGGGACAAAACGTTGTAAACGCTCGCGATGGCAAGAAGGTCAAGATCCCACGTATCGTACGCATGCACTCCAACGAGATGGAGGAAGTCTCAGAAATTGGAGCAGGAGAAATCTGCGCTGTGTTTGGAGTCGATTGTGCCTCTGGTGACACTTTCACTGATGGTGGCCTCGGCTACTCCATGAGCTCAATGTTCGTCCCCGACCCTGTCATTTCGCTATCGATTAAGCCCAAGAACACCAAGGACACACCAAACTTCTCGAAAGCCATGGCACGATTCCAGCGTGAGGACCCAACTTTCAGAATCAACGTCGATGCTGAGTCTGGCGAGTCAATCATTTCTGGAATGGGTGAATTGCATCTGGACATTTATGTCGAGCGTATGAAGCGGGAGTACAAGGTTGAAGTCATCACAGGTCAACCACAAGTCGCGTATCGAGAGACCATCCAAAGCATGGTCAAATTTGACCATCTCCTGAAGAAGCAGACTGGAGGTGCTGGAGACTACGCTCGTGTTGTTGGATACTTGGAGCCTACTGGCGAAATGGGCGAGAACAAGTTCGAGACACAGATCATCGGTGGCACTATTCCTGAGAAGTACCTGTTCGCTTGCGGTAAAGGTTTCGAGCAGTCATGTCTTACCGGACCTCTTCTGGGACATCGTGTGCTTGGCGCCAGCATGGTCATCGAGGACGGTGCAACTCACATGACGGATTCCTCAGAAAACGCGTTCAAGAACGCAACGCAACAGGCTTTCAGAAAAGCTTTCTTGGCTGCCGGACCGCAAGTGTTGGAGCCGCTCATGAAGACTGTCGTAACAGCTCCTAATGAGTTCCAAGGTAACATTGTTGGACTTTTGAACAAGCGCAACGCCACCATTCACGATACTGAGATTGGTGCCGAAGAGTTTACTCTCACTGCCGACTGCTCGCTGAATAGCATGTTCGGTTTCTCTTCGCAATTGCGTGCGGCCTCGCAAGGCAAGGGTGAGTTTACTATGGAGTTCTCGCACTACAGCGCAGCACCCCCACAACTGCAGAAGGAGCTTGTTGCCAAGTACGAGAAAGAAAGAGCCGAGCGAAACAAGAAGTAGAGGACTACACAGCAATCGAACTATCGATATGCGGAAAAGGGCAACGGCCGACCTCATCAGCAGTCCGGGGTCCGCGACAGCAACACACCTCAGAGAGGTGGATACGGCGGCGCACGACCCTTTCAATGCGATCCGACCATGGTCAGAGAGGGCGTTTGTAAAGATACATGTAGAAGAGCATGGCAGAGGAGCCTGAGAGGCAGGTCTGTGCATATGGGCGGCGTTCAAAATCGTGTCAATGGTACGCGTAGGCCATCAGCGCCTTATCTCCGCTTCGGATTCTTGGATGGTGTATTGCTACATGTGGATATCTAGATAGGGAGAACGGAGAAGTTGAAAGATCCATAGGAACAGAAACGGCACAACATCTTAGCATCGAATGTGATATTGTCACGTCCTTTCTGTGCTGATGCTTGAACCTCGTGCGAGTCGTGATCGAAGCCAAGATCGCTACCAGGATGTTTGACACGCTAGAGCTTGTTTTGGAACGCCTTCCTTGGCAATCTCCTTTGTTTCGACTTGGCCCTTGCCTTGACTTCTCAATCATCACTCGCAGGCATTGACAATTACCTATGCTCATCATGTCGCGATAATGTCTTCTCACGTTCGAGACCCTCGGAACTTCAGCAGCAGACCAGATGCTGCGACGATCACGCGACTTGGAACTCCACTATGAACCGTTTTCGCTCGCTTGCAGGGGCACTAAACTCTGGCAGCTCCGCGATCCGACCTCAGAGACCGCCGCATTTTCCACTCGTTGTACTACAGAAAAGATGTCTGCAGCTACCATTTGGACCGCAGACTCCAGGACCTCCAGATGCTGGGCCAGCTGATCCTAACGATGATGAGCCTAAGAAAGGCAGTGGCAAGCAGGATGCTGGTGCCACATTTGACTGGAAAGGAACCATGTTCAAGATGACTGAAGCGGCCTTGACTACCTTTGCATCTGTCGCAATCCTTGGTGCCTTTGGCTATGGCTATACTATCTATTACAAGTATATGGTCCTTCAGAAAATCGACAATGCCTTCAAGCCTGGCGATCCAATACTGGATCTTGCCGCGACCGGGAAGCAGGGAACAGCGACGGGCGGCCAAATTCTCGTCGATGAGGACAAGAACCGCGAGCATTGGGTCTTGCGTGAGGAACAGGACCTCATAGACAAGATCGTGGCTGGCGAGGTCCGAGGTCAATATCACCTTCTGGTCGGCGAGAAGGGTACTGGCAAATCGAGCATGCTAATTGATGCAATGGCGAAGATCAATGGTGAAGGTTGCGCCATGTTCGATGCGCACGCGAGCGCCGAGATCTTTCGCATTCGCCTTGGTAAGGCCTTGGACTTTGAGTTTCATGAAGACAACATCGGTTCACTCTTCTCCATTCGAGGTCCACGCGACGCTGGTGCTATCCTTGACATCGAGCGAGCTTTCAATAAGCTGGAAAAGATCGCAATGAAGCGACGTGCTGAGAAGGGCCGGCCTCTGATCTTGATCTTCAATTCGATGCATTTGCTGCGCGATGATCAGGACGGCAAAGACCTACTAGAATTGATCCAGCAGCGAGCGGAGCAATGGTCTGCAAGCAATCTCGCCACTGTGATATTCAACTCGGACGACTACTGGATCTACGAAAGGCTCAAGCAGTATGCGACAAGAATGAATGTCATTCGCATACTAGATCTCAGCAAGGACAAAGCTATGGCTGCACTCAGAAACTATCGCACAAAGTATAGGTTCGAAAACCCAGCAGACAGCATACTTGAACAGGTCTACGACAAGGTTGGAGGACGTATGTCGTACTTGAGCCGAGTCGCAAAGTCAGACGACATGCTGAAGAAGGCTGATGATATCTGCCGAATGGAGAAGACTTGGTTTCTCAACCAATGTTGGATTCTAGGTGAAGAAATGGATGACGATGTAATGGATCAGCAGAAGTATGCTTCCGCCGCAATGGTACTAGCAAAGGCGCTAGTTGATAAGGAGAAGGAAATGGAGAAGACATACGACCCAGAGCAAGGTCACATCTTGCCTGAATTTCCATTACATGAGGCGCGACAGATCATGACGCGTGCCGATTTCATTCAGGTGCGTATGGACGACATGCCACGCCAAAACTACTCACTGACTTGGAACAGAGCTACGATGCCATCAACATCTTCGCAATCGACAGTAATGCGCAAGTGCGCGCGGACTCTGTTCCAATGATGAATGCTTTCCGCGAGATTTGCGCACAGGAAGGCTTCGATGAATTCTTAGAAGCCACACTTGACAGAATTTCCGACATCGAATCGCTCGGCCGAACCAGAGAATTGACCATCAAAGATCTTTGGGAGCGCGGACAATACCAGATCAAGATGGTTGATCCACAAGGACGTCCTGCTGGTGGCATTATCATGGAAGCAGAACCCAAGCACCACTCACTCGCCGACGACGATGACGATGAAAGCGATGACGAGAAAGAGGATGGGGAGGACAAGGGTGATGGTCAGTCCTAATGCAGACTCCGCTCCAACCCCTGCTAATGAGCGCTGCAGCTGAGTCGTCTTCGAACGCCGCGCAATTCATGACTGCAACGCTGAGACGATGTCTCGAAGAAGACGACGCAGACAGAAAATGATCATTGGCATGTATATTTATTCCTGCTAGATACCCCTGACCTCACAAGTGCTTGGCGCCAATTTTCGGCACCAACCCTATCAACCCTATCCAGGCAAAAGTGAAGGATTGATACGAGAACAGGCCAGCTACTTAGCCGTAACCGAACACGACGTTGTGCAACCTCGCGTCGATCGTCAATAGGTGGAGCTCTCGCCAGTGCATGGTCCTAACAAGCACAGAATGTTATGAAGTCGAGGCTGAAATGCCCCGCGGACTTTTTGGCGAGAGCATTTGGCCTGGACTTTAAGTATGCCTGTGAATTTCCCATGCACTCATAGTCATCTCTCGACTTAAGTCGCAGCCATGAATCATCAATACGAAGACGTGTCGCCCAAGGTCGACTGTTCAGTACCCTTCGACAAACCGAACCTTACTGGCAAGACTGCTGTCGTGACAGGTGGTGCAGGTGGGCTTGGCGAGCAGTACACCCGAGCTATAGTGTCATGTGGTGGAAAGGTGGTAGTTGCGGACGTCGATGAAGCGAAGGCATCGAGCTTGCAAGCAGACCTCGGTGGACTGGAGAATGTGGTGTTCGTGAAGTGCGACGTGAGAGAGTGGAAGGACCAGGTTGAAGCATTCCGAGCTGCACTCAAGCTAGGGAACGGAAAGATTGACATTGGTATCTTCATGCCCAGTGCACATCGAGACAAGATTGCTAATGGGTTGCAAAGTCATCAACAATGCGGGCGTCGGTCCTCCAGATGACATATTCGCAGGCCCCGACGATGAATCTCTCGACGAACCACAAGAGCCCGCCATGAATCTCATGCGAATCAACGCTTTAGGAGCTCTTATGACTGCGAAACTTGCAACGTTCTACTTCCGAAAGCAAGCAGCACAGGACGAAAAGGCTGGAGTCAAGAGTGACTACAATTTCATCATCCAGGCTTCACTGTATGGCTATCTTCCTTCCCTCAACATTCCTCAATACGCGTTCTCGAAATGGGGTCAGCGAAGTCTTCTTTGGGGATACCGTCATTCTGAGAGGAAGTACGGCGTTAGGACTAATATGATCTGCCCGTGGTACATCCCTTCTGGAATTGTGGTTCCCGACTTCGTCGAGCACTTGAACAACACTGGTGCGGGAGTCGCGAGCGCGCCCGATGCTGCGGATGCATTGCTCAGAATTCTAGGAGATTCGAATATGAACGGCAGGAGTCTAGCGATAGTGCCAAGATCTTGGGATGGAGCTCCATATGGATATGTAGATATCGACGTGGATCAGTATGAAGAAGGTAGCTTCTTGAGTCGGTGCGTGGATCTGGGTGTATTTGGGGTATTTGACGATCCAAAGCGCGAATGATCGATCTATGCCATTGTATGTAATCAGTCTTCTCAAGCATGCAAATGAATCTCAAGCTAGACCTCATTGAGCAGTCTTGGCACTTTCAACAGCGTAACCGCAACCTCGGCATCGCGGAGGCCAGGCCCGAAGGATTGCCATCAACATCTCTCTGCATTTCATCACCACCATCAACCATGTCTCGCCCGCCAAGATGGACATGACCGGCCGTGGAGGGCGGCCTACAAGAAAGACTCCGCTTCCAAAACATTCAGGCAACACATACCTCCCATTCAAGGACCTCATCAAGCTCGAGAAGATCGATGATCGGACCTTTCGTTCAATAGCATTACCATTCGCACCAGGTGGACCACTCGGAGTCGGGAGATCCTATGGCGCTCATGTATACATGCAAGCATGCTACGCAGCATGTCAAACAGTATCAGAAGGCTTCTTAATACATGTTCGTTCATCTTCCTCCAAACCCAGCAGCAAACAAGCTACTAACATTTATTCCTTCTTATAGAACGTAAGCGGCAACTTCATCCTCTCCGGCGAACTAACCCTCCCCTTCGTCTACAAAGTCCACATAATCCGCAACGGTCGCTCCTACTGTACCCGAATCGTCAACGTAACACAATCCCAAAGTAAAGGAATTTGTTTTACTTGCACAGTATCTCTCAAAATCCCGGAACCGAAACAGATCGAATACCAAGAAAACATCAACATCTTTTCCAAATACGCCTCCGTCCTGGCAAACAAATTACCAACCGACTTCCCAGAATGTCCCTCCATGGATCTCCCCTTCTACCACAACCTCCTCGCATCCGGAGCTGTTACAAACGACTCATTCCCAGGATTAGAATGTCGAAAAGTCGAAATGGCAGGATATAACCGCGATCGTCATCCTCTCGATCGACGCCAATTAATTTTCTACCGAACAATCGGCCACCTCCCTGACGATGATCCAAATATGCACTTATGTGCCCACATTTTCGCCACAGATCGGAATTCTCTGTATATCGTTGCGAACCATTTCGAATTAGGAGATTATTTTACTGCGATGAGTTCGTTGGCTCATACGGTTACTATCCATAGTCCTATGGAAGTATTAAAATTTGGGTCAACAGGACAGGTCACGGGTACGGTCTTGGATGATACGGATGGAAAGGGGAGATGGTTTGTAATGGAGGTGAATGGTGATAGGATTGGGTATGGGAGGGCACTTTATCATGGAAGGTTTTGGAGTTCGGATGGGACGCATATTATGACTGCGATGCAGGATGGTTTGATAAGGTTTACGAATAAACAGGAAGCGAGTGAGGAGGAAAAGGAGTTTATGGATGTGCAGAATTTGAGGTGGAGGGATCAGTCGAAGCGGAGGAAGGACGAGAAGTTGTGATGGGTCAGTTGGAGGTTTCTGTTACTGTCCTGGATTGCATGGCACGACGCAGAAAGTAAGTGAGTGACGAACATCATTGTCGGTCTGATTCCTAATGTCGCTGGTTCGCAAACAACCTTCAAAAACGACAGCAGGCAGTCAATCCGCCTAGAAACTAAAGTATATCATGTTCCCAACGACCTCGATCACGCTGCTCTGGGGATAGAGAAAGCCTCCTACAGGCATTTGATCCAATACTCCGGCTTCCTCAGCGACCCACGCATCTCCTCAGAAAGGCGTTCATAATTCTCGCTCCAGAACTCCTTGAGCCGATCCGAATCCTTAGCACCAATCAAGATCCCGAACTGCAAATTCTACCTTTCTTCTTCCGTTCGATGCCTCAAGTTCCGCATCAGAAACTTCTAGTCATACTTCGGATACTCGAAGATTTCGTTGTGCCAACCACAAGCAATCTCAAGATCAGGCGTGATTTTCCATGTCCCTAGCGCTTCTACCATCCGTCCAAAGAAAGTAGACGCCTCGTTGCAGTCTCCTCGCTCACAGGCGTTCTTGATTGAAACATAGAAGCATGCGCGCAGCAGGAAAGGTTGTTGCACGACAGTCAAGTCGCCGTCTTCGATGAAGATGCATGTTTTCTTGGTTCTTTCCATCTCGGGTGATAGCTCTACTTGGATATCTCTTCTGGGATCGTTGAAAACGCACTGCGTGGAGGAGCTGGAGTCGAAAACATGGAATCTGTAGATCTTCTTCTTCTGCTTTCCGCTACATAATTTCCACTTGCGACTTGTGGGAGCTGGATCCTCTGGTCTGTACCAATGACGGCGAGTATGTTCGAGAGATTTGGAAAGCCAAGATTCTTCGCGGTCGTCGGCGTAGGAATCTGGATCGATGTCATAGTCATAGACATCATGCTCGAAGCAATGAATGGCTGGAAGTTTCGAGTCATGATGGTTGGGTGGGAGGCGGTGCTTTTCGTAGCGTGCAAGATACTTCGCGGCGACTGCTTGTAGCGTAGTAAGGGCCTTTAGCTGCTCGTCGCGCAGCGATGCCGGTGCCGCTTCATTTGCCATGATATTGTTGCGTCCGGAGGTAGCGATGTTTCCGTATGAGATATATGTCGCGACGTAGCGATGTATGGAAGAGCATGGACACTGGTCAAGGAAGATGTATAGCGCAAGGAACTCCATCACAGCCGTGGTAGGCGCTCTCGAAGAGGTTCACAGTGGTCACTGCCAGTTTCAAAGCAGCCGTGGCAGGCACGTTTTGACAACTTCTGGTCCATTACCATTGAGATACCATATTGATGAGTTGTGGGCAAGGAAAACCACAGGACTAAATTGAAAAGTGGAAGTCGTCGAGCATTCATCTTTGACATTCAGCGATAAACTAAGGCTTCTGCCCGCCAACGCTTGCTTCACGCGCGCCTTCATGCCTGACACTCTACCAGAGGTCTTTCCCAAAACGCCACATTATCGTCAGTCGTCAGAAGCGAGAGAGCTTTCCGCTCTCAATCGCACATATCAATGCAAACCATCATGCCATGCAGAAACGCCCATCAAAATGCCCCGCTAGTCCATCAGGCCTTCTCCTCCTCAAACTTCTTATCATACAAGTCGCAATAGATAGCGACTGCCTCATTCAGATACTTCTCGAAAGCGGCAGTGACAGTATCGAACGCCTCGCAATCCCACTTGAAGTTGTTCACAGACGGAGTCCACCAGAATCGGTCCCTAGACTTAGTCCTGGGTGGAGGCACCGCCTGCTTAGTCTTCTCGGCATTGCCCTCACGAATAACGTAGACATAGGTGCGCTTGTACCGATTGATTTCTTCGGCTGCTTGGGCTTCCGTTGGGAAGGTCTGCTGGAACTGTGCGATGGACGAGGTGCAATCCCTAAGCTCCGTGATCATGCCGATCACAGGGAGGCGAAAATATGGCTCGATGAATTGACAGCCGTAGGTCTGGTCGAAGTAGAGACTGCCTGGTACTGGCCGCGGCTTGGGAGCAACCATGGCAGGTGGCTGCGCGGTGGTGACATTCTGTCCAGCCTGATCGGTCGCAGTAGATGTCGTGTCGGGCGTGTCCGGTAGATCGTCAGTTGACGTCTCGATGTCCGCCTGGCCCGTGGCGCCTGAGGTGTCTGGCAACGCGAAAGACACAGTCTTGCCTCCACCAGCCTTGAGTCGCTTGTCTGTGGCAAAATCTTGCGGAGTCTTCTCGCTATCGTCATGGCTAGATGGCATGACTTCAGCTGCACTAGACTGCTGGTCGGAAATGTTGCCGGATGCAGACTCTGTGCCCTCTGGGTTGAGTAGATAGTCGATTGCCATCCTATAATCAGTGGTCACACTTGATTCTTCCTTCGACTGTTCCTTCGGTTGCGCCGACACAGAAATGCCGCCATTCGTCTTGAATCGCTTTGCTGCTGGCAGTGCGCCGGAGTCTTGCTCGCTGCCATGTTGAGCGACGGGTGAAGTAGCACGCTTCTTGCCCTCACTCACAGTAGCAACAAGCTCATTCGAAACCACGGCATTGGCTTCATCTGTGGTGTTCACCGACACGTTGGCACCGGTGGGAGTGCGAGAGTCAGCGTTGACAACTCCATTCACCTTCGCTTTCTGCAGCTTGGCCTCGCGAACCTTGATCTGTGCTTCGCCAAGATGTGGAAAAGTCTCGTCGAGGTATTTGCCCGACAGACGACATGGAGAGGACCAAGTCATGAGAATGACGTGCTCCTTGGTCATGTCAACTTGCTTCTTAGTGTCCTTCTGCTTCAAAGCGATGAATTCGACTTTGAATGGCTTGATGCTAGACGACTTCACGGCTTTGCCCTTCGGTAAGGTGCGAGCGAGTCGAACAATGCCGATGAGGTAATTACGGGCATTGACGTGCGCGAGGACCACGCTACCAAGACCAACCTCTGAGCCCTCGTTCGATTGCTCTTTCAGCTGTTGCAAAAGCTCGGCGGCCATGTTTTGGGGAAGGAGATCGTCTTGCTGACAGAATTGCACGACCTTGTGCTCGGTATGCGGGTTGTGAAAGATCACGGCTTGCGTCAGACCTGGATGCCATTCCATTGCCACAGCTTCGCCAGGGTCGACCACCTTGGAGATGGGGTATGCCGTTCCACGATGCAAATTGTCATCCGTATGGTGGCGCGCAAAGACTTCAACTCCAGGAGAAGATGTATCAGCGATAGCGTAGAGGCGCTCGTCATTGTCTTGCGCACGCGCCGCGCCGGGCGAGAAGTCGTGGGCGGACACAGACATGGTCTGCAAAAAGGTGGATGCGGTCCTTTCCAGCGTGAGTAATGGCGCTTCTGATGATAGTCTACGCTACTCACCTGGTGATATAGATATCGAGTCCAAGACTGGCCTCAGTGTTCCTTGTCTGTCGTCGCGGCGGCAGTGTTGGCCCCCTTGTGTAGAGCTCTGTGCGGCTTCTGCGGACGTAAAGTACGTGTCGCCTGTTCGAGTCGGAGTTCGCGTGCTTTTGGGTGCGCTGAGCTCGGATTAGACTGGTGCGAAAATAGTATTTGCTCTGCGAACGCCAGCCATTTATAAGGTGGAACTGGCTGCGGGGTGAGCTGCCAATCACATGCAAAAAGTGAAGTCGCGCAGCGCGACAGCAATTGGTCCGTGCTCTCACCGAGCATTCACTTGCCACTCGAAATGGTCCATGCGCCTCGCTAGCGCGCCCTGTCATATATTTAAACACTCCTTCCACGCCCAACTTTCTTCCTTCCTTCCACACAGCCCGCGAAAGATCTCTTAGGAGAAGCACCTCGCGCGGTACTCGAGTGCAGCTAACCCGATTCGATGGACGTGTTGCGGACGCGAGTTCTATCTCTTTTGAGATCTGCTTAACGCCAAAAGCTTTCCCTGCGAACTAAATTGCGGCACTCGAGTGCGCTTGCACAACTCCTCTTTCCAGGACTCGCCACTCGCCTTACCCATTCCTTAGCTGGGGGTGGGCGACTGCATTCCGGTCAACTAATACTCACAACGGTATTGGGGCACCTCCCGGATCAATGCACAGGCAGGAAGTGAGGCCTGGAATTGTGGCTGTTCTCGAAGAACAGGACTTCGGCAGGTATCAGTTGGATGTGGCCGCACCTACTGAGCCTGCTGGACGAGAGTTGATGCAAGCGCCGCAGATTGGCAGTCTGCGAGCAGAAAGAGTTGGGTAACTGAGGGATAATGCAACCAGAACTGTTCGAGCGTTGTAGTCGCGATGGTTCGGAGCCTCGTCGTGCTTCAGCATGGCATTCTTGAGAGGCAGACTACCCGTCTCTGTGCCAGATGAGAAGGCAACTCGCCAAGACTGCCTCACCTCTCTGGTTACAGTGCATGCAGAGACAGGTCCATCGTCGATTATGATCTGAGTCCGCTCACTCAGTCTCGCAGTCTTGCGTCTTCTGTGTCGGCCTGACCAGTGCGACAACATTGCTGCGGGGGCGAGAATTGTTCTGCCTGACAGTCGGCCAGCTGTCTGAAAGGTTTGTTGCTATTGGGATCTGGGGGCATATCAATTCGGCAAGCCTACTCATGTACACACCTTACGAAAGATCTCTTCGGAGAAGCACCTCGTGAGGCACCCGCGCTCAGCTTCAGTTCGATGGACGTGTCGCAAGATTTTCCCTGCGAATCGCTGCTGCGCAAGGGTGCGCGCAATACCTCGCCTCATCTCAGTCATCGCCAGCTGTCGGCCCCTAACCCGGGAAGGCAGGCCTGAAGTGTGGCAACTCTGCACATAACAATTGTGTCGAGGCGCTCCCCCACTCATTGCGTGGACAGGAGGCGACCTGAGATGTTGCTGTTCTTTCATGGGAGGGTGATTCCAGGGCTATGCGGCGAGGTAAGGATGTGTCCGCACCTAATCCGCCAAGTAGTCTGGGTTATTGCGCGCCGCAGATTGGCACCCTGCGAGTGTTTGGCATCCGGGGGATACTTTTCGCAACCAGCATCACATGAATGCCAAAGTCGGCTTTGGTTCGGAAACCTCGTCACGCTCAGCGCGACATTTCTCTGGGGTCGTCCACCTGTATCGTGCCAGATGAGAAGATGGCCAGAACTGTCTCACCTCTCTGGTTCTGCGCATACGGTACGGGTCCATCTTCGGCGGCGGTCTGAGTTCTGCTCAGTCTTGCACTTCCAATTCTACTTGGTCTGCCAGGCCGGCAGGAGAGGTTGTCGCGAGGGTACATGTTGATACTGCCTGACAATCGGACAGCTGTCTAAGGGATTCGTTGCTGTGGGTTCTGGGGGCTTTTCAAGTCAGCTTGCTCGCGATGATGCTATCCAGCCGTTTCTGGTTGGGAGCTTCATCAGTGCAGGTCTGGCACTTCAAGTGAGCTTGCTCACAAAGGTGCTATTCAGCCGTCTCTGATTGAGAGCATCACATTTTCACCCTTTTTTCATCATGTCATCGCCATAGGCAATGGCTTGGAGAAGAAAATGCCTCGAGCGGCCGATTACGTGCGCCTGATCGTCATGAATGCTTTGTCTGTACTCAGAGTCGCTTCTCAAAGACATTGTAGCGACGGTACCGCATAAGATAAAGACTGTCGTGAAAGCACAGGACAAGGAGCAGATGGAGGAGAAAGAGTGAAGTATGAAAGCGCGGAAATGTTTCCGCAGAACGCGTCTCGATCGCGTCCGACACGAGATCGATCGATTGATTGAGCTTCCACCTTCCGAACATACATCCTCGCATTCGACAACAATGGCTCTCCTCGTCGACAAGCACCGTCCGCGGACTCTCGATACCCTCTCATATCACCCTGAACTTTCCGAACGACTACGAGCTCTGGCAAACAGCGGCGATTTCCCACATCTCCTCATCTACGGCCCATCAGGAGCAGGCAAGAAGACGCGAATTACAGCCACTCTACGCGCACTGTACGGCCCAGGTGTCGAGAAGATCAAAATAGACAGTCGAGTCTTCCAAACAACCACAAATCGCAAGCTCGAATTCAACATTGTATCCTCCAACTACCACCTCGAAATCACTCCTTCAGACGTCGCCAACTATGACCGAGTCGTGGTGCAAGACCTGCTCAAGGAGGTCGCGCAGACACAGCAAGTCGATCTATCAGCAAAGCAGAGATTCAAAGTCGTAGTCATCAACGAAGCGGACCACTTGACAAGGGACGCACAGGCAGCACTCAGACGGACGATGGAAAAGTACTCGCCCAACCTACGTCTGATTCTCCTCGCGAACAGCACAAGCAACATCATCGCTCCCATTAGATCCCGTTGTCTGCTAGTCAGAGTTGCTGCACCCACGGAAGAAGAGATTTGCGAAGTTTTGGCCAAAGTCGGAAAGGATGAGAGATATACACAATGTCAGCCATTGGAGAGGAGGATTGCGAAAGAGAGTAAGAGGAATTTGAGACGAGCCCTTCTCATGTTTGAAGCGGTGCATGCACAAAACGAGAATGTGTCAGAGAAGACGCCAATTCCGCCTCCTGATTGGGAGGCATTGATTGAGGTGATTGCGAAGGAGATTGTGGAAGAGAGAAGTCCGGCGCGAATATTGCAGGTCAGAGCGAAGCTGTATGACCTTCTCACACATTGCATACCGGCGACGACGATATTGAAGGTGAGCATACTATTGAAAGGCTTGGAGAGCTACGCATTGACCAGGATCTTTCAGACTTTAACATTCAAGCTCATGCCCAAGCTCGACGACACTCTGAAGCCAGAAATTGTGAAATGGGCAGCTTTCTACGAACATCGCATCCACATGGGCAGCAAAGTCATCTTCCATTTGGAGGCATTCGTCGCTAAATTCATGAGAGTATACGAAGGGTACGCATAATACCACATTCTTCGCCTTTTGCAACTGCTCTGACACATCTCCAGACACCTCCTCGGCATGGATCTCGACGACTTCGACGACTGACGATAAGAAAGAAACGAAAGCGTTGATATCTGCAACATTCACATGTTTCGAGTGCAACATTAGCGCGGCGTTTTTGGGTGTGGATCGCATGCAGGGTGTCGTGCAGCCAGTTTCGTCATCGTCACGACGCTCCAGCTAAAGAGGGTCGCAATGGCAGTCATTTGTTCCACAGTAACCATGAACCATTGAACTTACTTGCCTTTGCTCACGTCTCAACTTACTTACTACTTACTTCTTCACAACGACAAACCGCCAAAATTTCTCCCTTCTTCAAAGGCGGTTCAGGTTCGCACCGTAAAAGCGGATCTTTGGCTTCAACTTCAAGCATCATGTCTTCAGATTCCAAGTTGATGGATACTGAGATTGGAGGTGAACAGACGCAGTGAGTTATCTCCATATTCAATTCGGAACACACAGCCTCCAACTCTAGAAGCAAGCAACCACTAATCCTCACTCGCAATCTAGATACGAATCCCAATCCACCACCCAGCAACCACACAAAAAATCCGCTGGCCAATTCGGGTCTTCCTCCGAGCAGACTACCACTGATCCGAGCAATACTGAAGAAGGAATCCAAGCTCAGAAGGAGAGAGGCCAGCAGACAGCGGAGAACATTCGATATGGACAAACGATTTCTGAAGGTGGGATGAGTGGGTTTACAACAGGGCAGAGTGGAGAGGTGGATAGGAATGAGGAGCGAGCGGAGGGGAGGAGTGCGGCGGGGTATGGGGGTGGGAATGATGTTGGTGCATGAGGATGGAGATGGAGGATGGGGAAGGGGTGGGAGGGGTGGGTGAGAGATGTGTCATGAGGAAGAGGATACGAGACGAGATGGAAACGTTTATCTGCTCGAAGACGAGTGGAATGGCTATATGTATTATGAAGATCAAACTCACGATTTGCATCAATATACCTAGCTTCCGAATATCGCCGCTCCAAGGTCTGCTTAGATCTTCTCACGTTGTTGTAGGGATGACAGAGGCAGTATGCTGTAGAAGAGCCTGAATGTATGGCTTGCAAATGTCAGTATCACAGATAGATGGTGACAAGATCGGCCTTGTCGATGGCGATTATCAAGAGAGAGCAGTGGTTGCTGGTCGCTCCTCCGACAGCCAGATTTGTTGGGAAGCTCGTGGTGCAGAGAAGTCGGGTTCAAGCGACATATCAACATCACTTTGCTCATACTGTCAGACTTGCCATCTCGAGATAAAGAAAGTCTGCCAGAGAAGTACTACACATGGTTATATACCTACCATCAGTTGATCAACATTTGAGATCAAGATGTCCCCATAGTTGCAGAGAGTCTGCCGGTCGCCAAGACAAAATCCTAAGCCCAATCAATGATGTGAGATATGCCAGAAGCGCCTTGTGGAGTCCTCTCCAGCCATGTCGCGTGCTCGCCGACCAGCAGCAAACAGAAGATGGTGGACACCGTGGTGGAGGTGCAGGTGGGAGACTGGAGCGAAAATAGCCTGTCAAGCCCCATGACGCTAGCAGCCGTTGCTCATTGCAACAAGCGATCTACCAGATCTAGAATCCTTCGCCGTCTTGCGTGCAGAACAGTTGCAGACGTGTCGTGTCACATGACTTTGGTTCCTGGTTTTGCACATCTCTTCTCAGCCTCAGCCTCCGCACTTGCCACAGAAAGTCTGGGCTAGAGGCGCGCTTGGTACTGGCGGTGCTCCAATCGAAACGTCGGGTGGCCGTCAAACAGCTGCTCACGCGCACCGAATACCAGACGCTTCAGCTGTTTCTGTTTCTTGATGCGCTGGGACTGGTCGCGCATGTTGGGTGACGTCGGAAGCGTAGTGTAGAAGAAGGAAGCGAGTCTTCTTCTCACTTACCTGAAACTCTCTTCTCGTCGTCAATTACCGCATCCATGTCCATGTCCTGCTGAGAGAGGCCCCGAATCCCGCCCGCCAAACACTAGACACCTGATCACGAGTCTGCCACTACTCCTACGATTCCCACGCGACCTATGTTTGCCCGGTATCGCGACACCACGCTCTTTTGACCGCTTTGCGACAATGCTTGGGAATTGAGCCTGTTTTGGAGCTTTGCGCTTGGACTTGATCAGAATCCCCCAATCCTGGAACCATGGCTTATGACCAGCATGCCGCATACGAACCTCCCCGCAGAGCCTACCTCGATCGCCAGCAGCCTTCTGCTCCTGCTCATGCCTATGGAGGCTACAATAATAATGACTACGCCGATTATGCGAGCACTCCTTACGACCAATACGATCAAGGGTACGCTCAGCCATACCAGCAGCCGAATCACGCCTACAACGATGGCTATGACCAGAGAATGAACGGGGGACATGGTATGAATGGGTATCAGGGAGGATACGACATGCCTCCTCAGCAGCAGCACCAGCAATACCAACAACCTCAAGAGCGTTCGTATGACCCGAGATACCAGCCTCGAGCGCCCCGAGGTCCGCCAGATCGAGGACCACCTCCAACCCAGCGTGGACCATTGCCTGGCAGAGAGCCGCAGCATGCAGGGCAACGGCGGCCTCCAATGCAGAATGGTTACTCAACACAAAGTGCACCGCAATACGACCAATACAGCCAGTCCAATGCGCAATACTCTGAGGCAACTCCAACTCAGGCGCAGAACGCTCCCAAGCACAGCGGCAAGACTTCAATGGACGACTGGAAAGCTCGGGAGAAGGCGAAGATGAAGGCACAAGCTATGTCGCCTGAGGTACTGCCATTCGACAATGCCTTCCCAGTCTTTGGCGGAAAGCAGAAAAAGAAGAATCGACCTGATTCTGAGCAATCGAGTGACCCGAGTCAGCGTGGAAGCACCGATCAGCGACCCATGACTGCGCCTGGGCAAAGGCCGGGAGCGTCCAGAGAGAACAGCTATCCGAATGAAGGTTATGACGCTCATGCGCATCCGCGAAGACCAAACATGGACAGAAACCAGACTGCTCCAGAAGCTCCCAATGGCAGGTTCAACGGAGCGCCGCCGCCTCACGTCCGACAGGGAAGACCCGGTTACGATCAAGCACCTCCGGAACAACTGCAACGTCACCCCACAGGAAACATTGCGACACCAGTCGACCAGCAGTATCCTGATCAGTGGCCCATGGTGGCTGGTCACACACCTCCGAAAGCTGCCCATTCGCCACCTCAGTATGCTGAGAATAATGTCAATGGCCACGCTTATGCACAAACAGCTCAATACCAGCAGGGGTATGAGCCTAGTCAACCTGTTTCGAAACCTCCTCCTAAGCAGCGCGCACCACCTCCGATCGATACCAGTCAGCAGTATGGGTACAACAACCACAATCCTCTCAGTCCGGTCGCTGTCCCACAACGACCCTCCACCTCACACGGCGCACGCCCGCTGCCTGGCTCAGGCTTGATGAGCCCTGTATCACAACGCTCACAGCCAGTCGAGTCGCATACAAGTCCACCTCAGAAACCCTGGATGCAGACCGATCATAGTCGAGCTGGAAGTGCTGCAAGTGTTGGCGATATCATCGATGACTATGGTACAGGCGCCGCACCAGCTCCTGGACAGCTGAAGCGTGTGCCAACCACTCGCGCGGAAGAGATCGAGGCAGAAATGCCCGACTTTGACAGCGCAGCTCCATCTCAGACTTCGATGCTTCATAAGCGAAATCAAACAGTAGACAAGCACCTGGCAGAGCCATCGACCACGTCGCTTCCACAGCAACCACCCCCTCCAATGCCTACTCCCGGCTTACCACAATCGTCTAGTGCGCCGGATGTGCGATATGAGCAGCAATCCTACCAGCCTGCTGGCAGACCTCCGCCAGGACCAGTGCGTGGTGCTCCGAGGCGCGGCATGACAGGTGATGGGTATGGAACGCCAGGTCCTGGTCCTCAGAATGGCTATGGACCGCAACCTCGAGGTCCGCCACCCAACGACACTAGATACCAGCAAGGTCCAATGCGACCACCTCAAGCGCCGTTTGCCCAAGAGCCACCAGTGAGACGATCTCTGGATGATGGGAGGGCGATGCCGATGCGCGATGGTCCTCCCGGCCCCCCCGGACAACAACGCTTCTACCAGAATGGTCAACCTCCTCGAGGAGGGTATCCTCCACAACGTCCAGAGTTTGACCGAATGCAGACTGCACAGACTACCTGGTCCGATCCTGGTCAAGGCCGAGTCGGTACTGCACCTCCACTAAGACAAGGAGTGATGAGTCCGCCGAATGGACCAAATGGCATGCCACTGACCCAACAACGATCTGCTCCAGAGCAGCAACCTCCTTCGAGCAATCCCGATGCACTTCCTCATCATCCTGTGCCTGTGCGACCCGGCCTCATGGCGCAAGGCGCTCCGCAGCCTGCAAAGCCACCTCCGGTCAGAAACCACCATGGATCTACCAGCTCCGACCCTTCTCATCGACGACAAGTATCTGACCACTTTTCACAACCAGTCACTCGTGCCGAGCTCGAAAGACTTGGCGCTGCTGTCGATGCCAATCCGAACAACCCGAAGCAAACACTAATCTATGTCAAGAAGCTGGTCGAAGCAGCCTCAGTGCTGGCGTCGGACGGTGGTCGTGCTGATCCGAAGACTACGGCCAAAAATCGCGAGAAGTGGATCATGGAAGCTTTCAAGCGGCTCAAGCGGATTGTCAATTCTGGATATCCCGAAGCACAATTCTACCTCGCAGACTGCTATGGTCAAGGTATGCTCGGGCTGGAAGTTGACACTAAAGAAGCTTTCAAGCTGTATCAAGCAGCTGCCAAAGCTGGTCATCCTCAAGCAGCTTACCGAACCGCAGTGTGCTGTGAGATGGGTCCTGAAGAAGGAGGTGGCACAAGTAGGGACTTTCCCAAAGCAGTCCAATGGTATCGTCGTGCTGCTACTTTGGGTGACGGTCCTGCCATGTACAAGATTGGCGCTGTGCTGCTCAAAGGACTTCTCGGCCAGCAACGAAACATCACAGAAGCTGTCATCTGGCTGAAGCGTGGCGCTGAGCATGCAGATGCAGATAATCCACACGCTCTTCACGAGCTCGCTGGTCTTTACGAGTCATCAAATACTAATCCCGAGATCCGTAACAAGGTCGTTGCAGACGACGCTTATGCTCGCGACCTCTTCATGAAAGCTGCTGGGCTTGGCTACAAATTCAGTCAATTTCGCCTCGGCCAAGCGTACGAGTACGGTAACCTGGGGCTGCCAATCGACAATCGCTCCAGCATCGCATGGTACACCAAAGCTGCGGCTCAAGGCGAACATCAAGCTGAGCTTGCATTATCTGGATGGTATCTCACCGGTGCCGAGGGAATTCTGGAACACAGCGACACGGAAGCATATCTATGGGCCAGGAAAGCCGCCAGCTCGGAGCCACCTCTTGCCAAGGCAATGTTTGCTATGGGCTACTTCACTGAGAATGGTATCGGCTGTCCTCCGAGCATGGACGAGGCGAGGAAGTGGTATGGTAGAGCTGCTTGTAAGTTGAGATCCGGACGAATCGTGTTGACGCTGAAGCTAATTTATTATAGCCTATAAATTCCCTAAAGCCGTCGAGCGACTTGAAGAGCTGAAGAGGAATGGTGGAAAGAATCGTTCTGCGCCGCAGAATGGGAAGCTAACACGCAAGGACCAGAAGCATAATGAGGAGAACTGTGTTGTGATGTGAAGGAAATGGGTGGTATATGATTGACGACAGGACGAGACTCACGGCTTGAGAAGAGGAGAGTGTTGGTGTTGGAAATGGTATGGGATGAGTTGAGTTGTACTAATACCATGAGGTTGAATATAGGTTAAACATACATTCAAAGAGCTTTGGGCTGTCGTTGGGCAAGCTGTGGTGCTGCTGCAGCTACGGCGATGTGCTTCTTGGCTAAAGAACGACCTTGATGGTCCTGAGATTACGTTCTGCACAAAACGCTTTGAGCAATGCCTCCATTCCAACAGCGACAGCAATACCAGATCATAATCATGGCTGCATCTGCAAATCCGGCAACGTTGGTCTCTCCTTCCTCTCTGCCATGCTTGTACGTATGTTTGTGTTACGTCATATTTAAACTCTCTTCTGTCCGTATACGCTTGAGTCCAGAGCTTCTCATTAATGCCGATACATCACTTCACCTGTGTACAACAACATCTCTCTATATTACTTCTTGGTCCATCGATTGTTTCTTGGTTTGGATCCATCCCCTGGTAATCTACCTGATTAACCTTATCAATCTCATTGAGATTCATAAACATGCCTCCCTCAAACGAACAAAAACCCGTAATCTACGCAGCAGGCGATTCCTTGGAGACTTCAGGCGGCCAGACCGAAGGCACGTTCTTTCGATGAAGCTTCGCTTCATCATTTGTTGACGACTCGGTAGGAATGATCCGTCAAAATGCCATCGTAAATCAATGCAAAGAAATTTGTGGTAAGCAAAAGGGAGCGAAGCGACCGCAACAGACTCCTTCCCAGTCTCCCCATACTCTAATTTGTTTTTGGCCTTTGAGACGTCTTTGCTAACTCCCTTCGGTCGTCATTTAGCTTCCAGAATGATAGCAAAACCCCACACATCCTCAGCAATCCATCATCATGGAGAGGAGAATACGATTGTTTTTGCTCATAGTGGACATGGGACGATAGTTTGTAAGTAGCCCTAGCCCGACCGAAGGGAGGGTAGTTGAGCGAAGCGAAGCCAACGAGGCGAAGCCGTGTCAGGCAGAGATTGATATTTTGGCCCCTCGCTAACGCTCGAGGCCCTCGTAGTTGATGGAGGGAAAAGAAAACAACATCTAAAACCAGGAGATTTTGCTCTTATTCCGGCGTATGCGGAACATCAGGAGGTTAATGAGAGTGATGAGGTGAGTTGAAGGGAGGGGAAGGGGAAATGAGGGCTGACATTGGGGGATGACAGGATGTTGTTTGGTGTATTGTGAGATCTGGAGAGGCGCCGATTGTTGTTAATTTACCGGAGGGGTGGGGATCGAGTTGAGAGGGAGATTGGGAGAAGGAAAGGAGGGTGGAATGGATGGAGAATGAGGGTTGTGGTCATGGCAGAGGTTTTGATAGGGTAGTGGAAGCGAGGTTGTTGAATGAAGAACTACTATAGTTCTGGAAGACTTCTTTAGTTGAGGATGATTGCCGCAGATTCAAGATTATCAATGAATCTGTATGGAAGTGGCGAGGATGTGGTCGTCTACTGGGCGATTCTAGCATATTTCAGGTGTTATCAATGATTACATTCTTGGATCGTAAAGATGTATGCAGACGACTATACCTCACATTCATCGGAAAGGAAGCCTCTTTTGGAAATGTTCAAATACTGACATTAGTACATGTAAGGTATGGCGTCTCTTCGCTCTATTCATGGCTTGCTCGACTTGTTGTGTGCAATTTGGGAATAATGCAGTTGGCGAGAATTTAAATGACACGGAGCTCATGGCTAAGCGATTGCACAAATGTCTAACTCGTGCGAACTGTTCATCCATCATTTACCAATCTTCTCCTTTTTCTCGGCTCAAGATTATCAGGCGCGGATTCACTCGAAGGGCCATCAGATTGACAGTCTTCTGCTGCCTCGAGGAGAGCGTCTATTTCGGACGATACTAACTTAACAACATAGGTTGGGGTTGCCATAACAACTTCTCGACAGACTGTGATGGCCACGTGAAGGTCCGGGTCGATAGAGAAAGTCGACACAGGATACGTCTCACCTAGCTCATTACCCCGAGTCTCAGTCCAAGGCAGAGCATCTAAGTTGCGTACTGTTGCTATCTCAGCGTAGACTGGCTCATGATCTAGAGTCACAGCTTTGATCTTCAGCTGATCAGCGAAGCCGTGGCGGTCTGTAAAAATTACCAGATGGGACATTCGTCGAACTGCTGGAGTCTTTGTTCGAGTCGTGTCAAACCGCTTCTTGGTGTATTCGTTGGTCCACGGGATCTCCTCATGGATGTGAACATTCTGTTGGAGAACGATATGTGCAAAGTATTTCGATGGGCCTATTTTTAGAGGGCCCAACCAAGTTGATATCTGGTTCTTTGCATCCCGCAAGCCTGGTAACGATGCATACGCAACGCGAAGGGTTTGGGCGCATCGATGGTCCATCTGCAGCCACATTTTGTAGCTCAAGCCGTGTTCATTTTCATACACCTTGTCATCCGGTGGATCATCATACGGCACGATCAGTAATGGCGTCGATACCGTGGGAATTTGTTGACCACTATCCTCCGGATTGAACACATCGAAATCGAACATGTCCCATTGTGAAGCTTGGTTGCGACGCACAGTAGTTAGACCGTTCGAAGCAGTTCTGACTACATCGACCTGGAGTCCAATAAGACCAGAGAAGTCATCTTCATTACGGCAACCGAGCAATACAAAGTGCTTATCCTGCCGATCTACCAAAGGTAAATCGATGCGGATGCCTGCATTGTTGAGTTCGTACGAATCTGGTATGTGACTGGCATCCTGTACGACCTTTCCACTGAATCTGTAATTGCGCGGAGAGCACGCTAGAACGCTTGGTCTGTCATCGGACTGTTGAGGCTGCCAGACTAGGATGCTGTGATCGGTCGAGGAGCGCATGATTGCTTCCTGCAGTCTTCTGAATGCCTTCTCCCCTCCTTCGCCGTACAAAAGCGGAATATTGACATCAAAGATTCCGAGCAGGCAGTAAGCCGTGTCTTCGGACTTGGTCGTCTCCCTAGCAGCCGCCCAAGACAGTCTCTTCGCGACACTTATAGTATCGAGCCGCCACCATTTGTTGTGAAGCACATCTTGCGGTATGGCAGTGATGCGTTCCAGTTCAGGACAAAGATCCGCTTTAGTGCCCAGGAAGTCCCAGTCCTTGCCGTAGAAGTTCATTTCAGATGGAGCGATAAGCTCTTGCAAAGTCCATCCACGAGTAAACCATCGACTTTGCACCAGGTCCGTGGTAGAAGCACAGTCTGCTAGGTAGACATAACATATCTCGGAACGACGGTACCATTGAAGCATGGAATTGATAGCCTCCGATAGCTCAGCGCTCGAGCTTTTATCGATGCAGCAAGTGTCGATCCAGACATGAGTAAACCCGTCCTTCAAGACCTGCTGGCATGTCAAATCAAGCTTTCGATAGCCTTGTTTATGTTTATGTGATTCGAGACACTTTATGTCGTTGAAGGTGATCTCTTCCTTTTCCCAGACATGCGATAGGGTAGCATACTGCTGTTTGACCGCGTCGGCGTCATTGAAAATTTCGAGCTGCCTTGTGCTTGCGTTCAAGAGCCACATGCCTTGGTCAGCTTGTTTATGATCATGCCATAAAGCTGGGACATCGAGAATGTACAGTAAGGCTTGAGAGCGGCAAGAGGAGGGGCTGCAAGAGCTAGCCGCCAGCTGCGCCTTCTTGCATCCAGGTCTTGGCAGCGCCTGTCCTACGTTGTGCAGGACTTGATAGAAATCCATGATCCAATCTTAAGGCACTTCTAGAACGAGGCCTGTAGGCACAGATCCGTATTGCTCAACTCTGGTAGAAGTGGATAGTCCTATGAATTGCTCATCGAATGCGGTAGGCAGCGAGTCTGGTTTATCTGCGTTTTTGAAGCAGGCTCAGTGAGCAGAATCGTTCAAGACTGAGATCAAGGCGTGTACTCCACAAGCTACTGCTGCTCTGCGTTGAGCAGGCAAGCAGCTCATCTTTACCATGGTGTTCACGTTTCCCGCTGATAAGCCAATGTTCAAACTGTCACTCACGCAACAATTCTTCTCCTATCTGGCCCAACCCCCATTAATAACCCTCGGCAATCGAACACATACCTCGACACAAGTATCAATATCACTGTCAAGTACTCACAACGTCATGACAGGTCTGCCGCCACGATTCATGTCCACTGACTCGCCCGCTGAAGCCAACCTCCTCGGCGACGTTAGGCCGAAATCCTGCGACACAATCGTGCGTTTCAACTCGACTGATGCAAACCTTGCAGAATCGTCGGCAGTGCACGCATGTCAGGCTAGCGTGTCGTTCTCGCTTAGATGCATGAACAATGCCGAAGAGATGAGGCTGCCTGCCGATCCGTGGGTGCTGAGCTCCCCGATGTTGCTCCCGTGAAAGAAGACTTGGATGTCTGGTTTATGCCTGGAAGAAGTTTTCTTGGAAGAGTTTTCAGGAAAAGCCGGTGACGAGTCGACCCTCATCACAATTTGCCAATTTGTGAAGGAGCATCGGCGACCTTGACCACAATCTTGCCGTAGACCTTCCGATCATGCAGATCTTGTAGCGCTCTGCCGATATCCTCCAAGCCTTCATACTTTCCATATATCATGGCTTTCAAACGACCAGTTTCGAGCATTTCGAGGTATCCCTTCCAGATCTGCTCCAAAGTCTTCGGATATCTCCTACCACTCTCGCCAAAACGGTATCCAATAACAGTAGCGGACTTGAGAAGCAGCTTGTTCATTTTGACTTGCTCCATCACACCTTTCCTTGCAGCGAAGCCAAGAATCACGATCCGACCGAAATAGGCCAGACATCTGATCGCATCATTGACCATCCCTGTATTATCCAAGCATACTTCGACACCGTTGCCGTTTGTGAATTCTAGGACTCTCTCAATCCATCCTTCTTCCATCATGACCACAAGGTCGACATCCATATCTCTTCTCATGTGCTCTGCCTTCTCGCGATCGCCTGCTAGCGCAATGACTCGAGCTCCCACTGCTTTCGCGACCATGCAGCAGACGCTGCCTAGTCCACCGCTCGCTCCACTGACTAGGACTGTTTCTCCCTCTTTCACCTTTGCGATGTGCACTACAGATGCGTAACTTACTGCTTGTCCTGACATGGCAACTGCAGTCTCACTTGACAGCTTCTCGGGAACGGCTTGGATATGGTCTTCAGTGACACATATGTACTCTGCGAATGCGCCTATATTGGCGCCGAATACGCGATCACCTTTTCTCAGGTTGTGTTTGCGACTGCCATTCGAGGGGAGGGACTGCACAATTCCCGCGAAGTCATAGCCAAGGATCTGGATAACATCTGTTAATGTGTTGCTTCATGATAGAAGTCGCGAGAGCGCAATACAAAAGGCGGATGGCACCATCCTCGCTTCGTGTTGTTCTGGTGCTTGCCTTGGGCATGTAAAATGTCGGCATGTTGAGGCGAGCAATGTGTTATGCGGATCAGAAACTGATCGTGCTTTGGCTTTGGTACGGGGACTTCGGATGGAGCAAGGGTGGATATATCCTCGCCATGGAATTGTGGTATATTGATGGCTTTCATCATTGCCATCATGAGATTGTCATGAATTCCTAAAATGCATGCGAAATGTGTCCTTTGGTATCATCTTGAACTGCCAGCGACTCTGGCAAGCCGAGTCGAAGGCAGGAGTGTGAAAGCCGAGGTGAACTTTCCAAAACGAATCCCAGCCCGAAATCGTCACGGCGGCAGCTCTCTTCACGCCGCCTCCCCAATCGGATTCAGCCGACATCACATTCAACAATGCATGTTAGTGCTCAGGAAACCGGTCAGCTTCCACGAAACCTAGCACTCGGCCCGCCTTGGGATTGAAACGAATAAAATATCACCGGCACGACGGCTGTCACAAAATCTCGAAATGAGAAAAAGTCTGCGTGGCCGGCAGAGCAAAGCCGGTGTGTGAAAGTCAATCCAAGAACGGATCTGCTCGGTTTCGACAAGGATCACGATCCAACAGACGAGGAATCGAGGAAATGCTATCCGCATCATCAAACTTTCCCGTTGCTCGCTTGTTAGGGAGACATGGATCTTTGCACGCGTGGCTCTGAGACGTACGCATACGTGAAATCTTGGAACAGCAAGCGAAAGACGTTCAACTTTCCACGACACCAAACCAGAGTTGCTTGAGATCTGGAGAAGCGTGCCGTACAATCGCGGAATTCCTTGAGCCATGGCAACGGTGCAAGCCACAACCGACGTCGTGGTATCATGAGCTGGGCATGAGGCTTGAAAATGTTCTGGCTCGCGGACTAGGAACGGATTTGAGTCCGTCGTTTAGGCCTCAAGGATAATTGACTCCGGTGCATTCCTGCATATGTAAGTCAACTCGAGAGTTTTGCAAGCAAGCAGAACGAAGCAGCGAACTAGCGACCACGTCTGAATATTACGGCCAAGAGGGCTCCTCGTCAGCGCACAGCCTTACGAACACGAGTCAATATTGGTCCGATAGCTTCCGCGGGAAGTCTGGTATGCTAATGTAGTAGGAGACTTTGCACTTCTCGATTGACAAGGTGCAGGCCTGCGAAGGAGCCGCAAGTGCTTCCATGAAGTTTGTCTTCGGCAAGAATGTCAGATGCCGAGAACGAAACTTTAGGACCGATCTTGCCAGCCGTGCCTTGCTTGTTGAATGGAGTGCTTCTATACCGACATCGCGGGTAT
Organism: Pseudocercospora pini-densiflorae CBS 125139; assembly: GCA_000504365.2. Classification (NCBI taxonomy): domain Eukaryota; kingdom Fungi; phylum Ascomycota; class Dothideomycetes; order Mycosphaerellales; family Mycosphaerellaceae; genus Pseudocercospora; species Pseudocercospora pini-densiflorae. Next base: position 113,942 of record KZ107257.1, on the reverse strand, counting down.
GCCGTACGTCTCGCTCGTGGCTGGGTCGGAAATTGCTGTCAAAGTGTTGGGAGGACCTTGCTGGCCTAAGCGATGGCACTTTGATCTTCAAGATGCTCGCGCAGATCTCTTCGGGCACGAATGCCTCCTTCGGATCGGCGCTCCGGTGAACGTAGCCTTGCGGTCTTCTATCAAGTAGCGCTTCTGGTTCGCCTCAAAAATGGTCGCACGCTGACATTTGTATGGCTGGCATGCAGTGTTTGGAAACAGAATAACCTTGTTGTGAGCACACTAATGCTCCGGTCTTGGAGCAGGAGTGGCTTGAGGGCTAAATCTGGTGGGAGGCAGGCATATGTGCTGATGAGATTCAACATCTCTCGTACTCGCAGTCAATGCTGTAATGAGCTAGAGCATCTCGTTGCGCGAGTTCTAGACGAGCGATTTACAGCAACTCCTTTGCAAGGCAGCTCGCTGTGCTGCGACGCGGTTCCTCGTACGAAGCTCTTTGGGTCGAGACCGGTATATCATCGTCTTGATGTTGCAATTTCCATGTTGCCAAAGTCACGAGTTTCTCCCGCAGGAGAAACCGCTTCGGTCTGCGTTCGTGATCCTTCTGGCCAGCTCTCATACACTACCCGTAGAGCTCCCACCAATGCTTTGCGAACTCGGATCCTGGTTGCTATGAGCTGACGAAATGCTGCTCTGCAGCACAGCCGAAATGGCAGCTTTAAAGAGGTGGTCTGACGGGCCAAGCTCCTGGCCGAGCTACGATTCTTTGCCGGCGCTATCGCCAGGTGTACTTCTTCAGACCTTGCCAAAAGCAGTTCCAGCTATACAAAGGTGCAGCGATTGACCTTCTAGAAGCTGGAGATGTAGACTCCTGCAGATCCTACTTACCCGTATCTGCAAGGTGCCTCTGTCTACGATTGGTGTGATTTTCCTGCGCAGCTCGGCCGATGGTCTGATACAGTCAACTGGTACATCATGATGTGAGGAGCTGCATCCGCTGATCGGGATTGGATATCAGCTCGAAAGGCGAAGACATGGCTTCAAAGTATCGTGGGGCATGTCAATCCGGAATGCAACGTCAAATGCGAATGTTGCAGCCAGCGTGGCATCGAAAGTGATCTGAATCGTGGCATGCCTGTCTGGATCATGCTTCTCCTGTGTGAAAGCGGTGCCATTGTTGAGGATGATGGCATCCGAAATCCATTATTTCAAGGCTTGGCCCACTTTCGAGATTCCCCATAGTGGAGTACCTTACAATTCCAGGTACGGATCTCTTGGTGCTGTTCATCCTTGAAACCAGTGACCTCACCAAGCCAGCTAAAGGCAAGCATTGCTTTGCTGGATATTCTGCGGACCGCCGGTTCGGAATGAGATGTGATATCTAAGGACAAGAGACACCTTGCTTGATTGTTCTCAACCGTAACGATGAACGAATGCAAAAATGTAAGACCACGTGTATTGCTGCAGCCGCATGTCCATGCTTTCGGTCGCTTGCTTCCAATCGAAGATCCGGGAAAAAGTTTGCTCCTTTGGAAGACCGGGATATCGTGACAGCTTTCGACCGGGATAGACGCCCACCGGACTGCTTCCGGAGAGTGATTGTGGTAGGGCACAGTAGCGTTACTCTGAAGTTGATGGACGTTGAAACAAAGATCTGTCAAAAACAAGAGTGAATGCGTTTCTGTAAGACGTTTGCCGCTTCCGCTTGGCCCAGCGTTTCACGACCGCGATCAAATCGGACGTGTTTTACGGCGTGAAGACAATCGCTGCAGAAGCTGCAGGCGTTCGCATAAGCGATGCGAGATGGTGGTTCGGATTCGTCCCGCCGCCCCAGTAGTGTGTTCAAGGCAAACCGCGCGGTGACACCATGAGAGGCCAGGATGGCAGCAGGGATGTGGGAAGCAAACAGGCCTTCCATGCTGGACACGTCGAGTTTGATGCGGCAGAGTGACATGGCGACGATACGCTTTTCATGTTTGCGACATATAGCAGCAGCAGTAGTCAGCCCTGGAACACTGCTGTATCGTGTAAGAAAGTGGTTGCAGAAGCGACCACGTCGCGTGTGGAAGGAAGCGGTGCTTGTCAGTGGAATTGGCATAGCGTGAACGAGTACCGACATTAGTGATGCGATCAAAACTTGCGGTGCCAGAAGCCAGCTCCACGGGACGATGGGCCGGTTGGGCAAGGAAGGCTAATGTGGCTGCAATCCGGCACTGAAGCACTCCTTTAACCACCTGAGTCAAGATTGGCAGTGCGCAGCCTGAAAGAGCTCAAATCATGGACGGCTCGCTGCCCAGACGTCCGCCTAAGGGTCGGCAAGCTTCACACTCCAGCGTCTCCCCGTCTGCCGGAATAGCTAGCGGTGCTCCAGGAGTATGGGACGATCGATTATACTTCGGGTGTTTGCTCCGCGCGCCGCTAGAACCTACAAGCGCGCACGCTAGAACTTCGTAAAGATACCAGAGCACTGACAGCAATGAACATCGCAGCAGGGGAGGCAATAGGGTCGCATTCGGTCTGCGACAGGTCATCGCCGTGCGTGGTGAGCGCATCTCGCCACTGTGATGGTCCAGCGGACAGCAGGCCCAACGACAGCGCGCAATGCGGATGTGTCGACGCTGTGCGGTTTCGACAAGCCACAATCCATTCTTGTTCGCGGGCCGGCAGCGCCTTGATGCAGGTACCAGACTAGCGTGTCAAGCGCCTGTGTCGATCCAAGCCTACCCCTAGTCTGAGGTGCTCCTTGTCGTTGTCGGGCTGTTTGTAACTTTACAGCGGGATTTGTCTTCCGCGGCCAGTGCGTTCATGATGTGAAGGAGATTATTCTGTCTGAGCCGATGCCCCTTGTGCTCTCACAAAAGAATTTCGTTTCCCAGTTCCTTGTCGTTTGAGCAATTGTACACATATTTCTGACCGTCGTCGCTCCCTTCGAAACCAGCGTTCCAGTGTTCTTCATCACCATCACCTACCAGTACCTCACTGCGCTCCTTCATCTCTTCGAGCTACAGAGATCCTCAAGGCGCGCGCCTGACTCCTATTGCAGCCAGCCCAGAAGCCCGCTGCGGTACCATCTGCGCACATTATTTGCAATATCTCGACAGCATTCCAGAGCTCGCCTTTGATACACCCTGCGCACACAATCGGCCTCCGACGAATATTGCAACCAGAGGCAAGCCTCTGTTCCCATTCGTCGTTTGTGCGCCGTGAGCTGCAATCCACTCTGACAGGCCCTCGCTGCCCTTGCGAGAGTAAGTCATCCACTCATCCCCGGTCCCTTGTACGACAGCGCATTCCAGATGCCGTATAAAGTCAGCGTCGTCAGTCGGCACCTGCTAACATTTTCGCTCAGACTCAGTCTCCATGATTACCAGAGAGGATTCCCAAATCTTCAACATGGGTCGCGGCGCTTATGACACCACTGGGTAAGTTGCCTCGGTCTCATTGTATTTTCGCATACCGTAATCTGACGCCGTCGCAGCACACCCAAACCGAAGCCACCACCAAAGGATAAGAGACGATAGTATCGTTCTCTGTTCCTGGCCATGTTTCTCCAACGAGCAATTGTCGAATTCGAAGCTGCCAACTTTTTTTCCGAGCTGCTATGCAAAGCTGCAGCTACCGACTGCCGATCGACCGCGCAGCGCAGCTTCCTTGCTGCATGCATGAACAGCCCTGGCATTCGCGTTTGCGCACCACATCTCGGCCGCGCAAAATTGAATACGACAACGACAACACACCACCGCACACCACCACTTTTCGACTTCGAGCATAATACCCTATTGAGCGTTCATTGTATGTCTTAGCGGCTTTATTCCCGGTCCAATTTCTTCACGTCCTCATCACACCAACACTATCTACACCACGTCCAATACGAAAACGCGGCATCGACACGCGCATACCTAATATCACCACATTCGACACTCGCTTCTACGGACCTGGGACCTTTTTTGAACATCGGCGTTGGGTAGAGGCTTGGTGGCAACACCACATTGGCAACGGACATCATGGGTTAGACCACTGGCAATTGCAGAGCAATCTGTACTGTTGGCAAAAGAATTGTACACTACATTGGCATCTACTTACGGCGTTTGGGAGGCAATGGCGTCGCTATACTGTTGGACTTGACACCAACATCGAGCATGTTAAGGACAGCAACATGTGTACACCACTGGCTGGCTGTCTGAACACGCATAACGCACTATTGTTGTTTTTGAAAATGGCCATCAATGGATACTGATGGCAACATGGGACTAATGGGCGCGGCGATTTTCCTTGTAATTACAGATACCCATCATTGCAAAAGAATAGGCTGCGTTACAATCTGCGCATCATCACACATCACCTCATCCACTTCCTTCCCAGCAGAACTCGTCTCACCATCGTGAGAGATACGGTCGCACATCACCCAAGCCGGCACAAGAATTTCTTACGCCGCATCCACTTTTCGTTCCTGACAGCCTATGATGTCGGCGCGCGTCTATCGTTTAACAGGCGCGGCGCACTGTCCCGTACGCTGTGCAACCTGGCTGCCGGCAACCTGGACCATGTGATTAGGTACAGAACAAGGCAAGAAGATGTCGGTGCTCAGACCCGCCGCCTCTGAACCCTGACTTCCATTTCGACGATTCTGTATACCGGCGTCAAGACACCTGACAGGTGCCAAAAGTGGAGCAGAGCGTCGTCCTGCTCAACGGTGTTGCCCACCTAATCTGTGAGCAACGACCCAAGGGTGACACACACCGCCGAATGTATGTTTCTCCAAGTTAGGATCTGGAGCCTGGTATCCGGGACTAGTTACAGATCTTGGGAGTTTCTCTCTCATGTGACACTTCCGTTACGGCGACGATGGCAGATGTGGACTGACACTTGGTTGCACTTCTCGATGTAACGATACCAGCTTGTCCTCATCTACCGTCTATATCTGTTCTGGAAAAGTCTCCACTGGTCTTTGTACCCTTGTCGCTTGTCTCAATTGGTGTTCTTCTCAAACACAACAGATATCTCGCCGCCATCGATTGTGTGATGAATGTCAGGAACGTCTTTGAGAGTTTGTAAAACCAGTGATAAGGCGAGATCCTTTTTTGATTGCGAACTAGCAGTCTTGATCCTGATCGATGGCTTTCTGGCATTGGACACTGAATGTACGACATCCACTTCGTAAGTTCCATCCTTATTCAAATCATTATCAACGATCGCTGCGGTGGCGCTAGACAGCCGCGATACCAGAGACTGGCCAGCGTCTAGCAAAACGCCACTCATCCCCAATGTGCCAGAAGGATGAGATGTCGCAGCATCAGAAAGAGGGACTCTCCGATCTCTCGGCGTAACATCATGACACCAGAAAGGAACGCTGCCTCGGTCTGTACCAGTTGGAAAGGTGACACGCCACTGTAATTCCACTCCGTCGGGACGCTTTCGGCCTCCTTCTTTGGGACTGGTATATGAGATCCCGGTATCAGTCTTGGAAAGCCGATCTTTGATGCCGCCGAGCTCGCCGAACTCTTCATCTGAGGTGGTCAGGGCAAAGTCCACGACACCATAGGGTTTGTCCCACCAGTGACCTTTTCTCTTCTCGGGATCGTCGTTGATGAATGCTATCAGTTCTAGATAGGTGCCGTCTTTGAATAGTACAAGCTTGTTTTCGGTCTTGTTGTCGGCATGCCGGCCGCCAGGACTCACAGTGAAGTTGTCAGTGACCCATGCTGGTGGGTCCACAATGTCTTTGTACGGAAGGAGGAGGACGACATGATCTAGCTTCGCATCGATCTTCGACATGTTGATTGCACGGCAGATTCCAGCTGTCTGAAGACTATTCTCGGCGTATGTCTCTTTATACAGTCAGTCGATGAGTCTATGTGGGCACAGAATTGCGAAGGGCGTGATGAGGGGCAGTGAGTGGAGAAAGCCGTGGTTTCCCTTCAAGGCTCGTCGAATCGCAATCGCACTGGAAGTGAAATACTTATCCACACAGTCCGTACCCAGAGTCTGCCTGTATACAACTACTACGAGATCCTTGACTTCTTGCGGGCTGTGAGGATCTGATGGGGAGCTTTGCTCATGAAGTGAGCAAGAGTGCCACGACTTAAGCAGCAAAGTGAAGGCTTGGCCATGGCGCCAAGAGCCAGACGCGAGCAAGGATTCACGCGTCTTACGACCTCTCCTCCTCCTTTCTCTTCCCATCGCTCGCGGCCATCGCTTCTCTTCTTCAGTCTCTTCTTTAGCACATTACTCATATTGCTGGGACTCTGCACTGACTGCCACAGAAGAGACGATGGAACGGAGCGCATTGATGTAGGAGCAGGTGAGAGACGGCACCTGGGCCTTCCAGTGAGAGTAGATGGGTAGCTGCAGCTGCGTCGAGAGACTGCACATTGCATTTCGCTTTCACGATGCTCACCTGAGGACATCATTCACTTTTGCAAATTGTCTAGAAATGGCAGTCGCGCGTAGGCAGAAGCGTTTTTTGCGCAGCTACGAGTTCACTTCGAAGTGAGCTTCTGCACATCTATAACTTGGACTCCCATTTCGACTTCAACCTTCCGACATACACCAACCATCATGGAGCGCGCTGCGCAACCAGCGCCGCCTGTGCAGTCACCACAGATGAAGCAGCAGCAGCTGCCGCCTCCACCGCCGTCATGCCTCGTCTGCACCGAAAGCACCAACCTCATCCGCGCCTGCCGTAAATGCTCAGGCCACTTCTGCCAGGATTGCCTCCAAAACGCCTTCGACCGGAGCCTGGAAGAGCCATCTGTGTTTCCTGCCTCCTGTTGCGCCATCATACAACTGCACACAGTCCTTCCGGAATATTCGACTGACAAAGCGGACCAATACAGACGCAAATTCGAAGAATGGCTCACAGTCGCGAAGCTTTACTGTAGGTTCCAGCTATGAGCGACTCCGCTCGAGAACTAGCATTCTGCAGTCCGCGTCGCAGACAGCTATTCAGCCTCGAGACCTTTTCGCGGAGTTACTAACGCGGCTATAGGTCCCTCACCTACCTGTTCAGCATTCATCCCAGAGCGCAAGATTCCAAAGCAGCAGCAACCGCCACCTGCGCCTTCCCTTAGCGATCTTCTTCTCCAAATTCTCGATGAACTTTTCAAATGCCATCATTCTCGCTTCTTTCGTGGAAATTTCAGCATCAGCAAGACTGAGGATTTTGCCGAGTGGGCAGCCAACGCGATCGACCTCGACGATGTCAAGCAGAATGCTCTCAACGGCGGATACGACTCCGCAGCAAAGTTGTCGACAGATATCGCGCTTATCGCATCGAACGCAAGACTGGTCATGGGACCGTGGCACCCCATCAGTAAGTCACCTCCCCTGGATGACCACAGCCGTGCTCGCAAATTCATATCCCGCCTCAAAGATTCGATCCCTAATTGGGAATCAATTCTATTTGAAACGCTTGCTAATCCGCGGTCTTCCTTATTCTAGGTCACGCAGCTGCGAATCTACATGCGGACTATGGTAGAATTCTGGCACGACTCACCGATCGACTAATCGCAGCCATTCAGAGTGGCTCCCAGATCACCCAACAAGACATTTTCCCTTGCCCGACATGCCTGATCGCAATATGTACCAAATGCAGACAGAAAGCGCATCCGGACCAGGACTGCGACAACACAGCACTCGACCACGAAGAGACCATGCTGGCACAATATGGCTATAAGCGCTGTCCAAGATGCCGCCAAGGCATAAAGCGGATGCTCGGCTGTTCGCACGTTGGATGCCCTTGCGGCGCTCACTTTTGCTGGCATTGCACCAAATCGATCGACGACTGCATGGGTGACTGCGGCGGCGATTCAGATTCGGACCTCGAGGACGAAGAAATGGACGAAGATGAGGACGAGGATATATATGAGGAAGGCGCTGAGAGAATGTCGGAGGATGGTCGCAATCACGATAATGCAGGAAAGTCGCCACGCGCTGATAGTCTCACGCAAGGACGGTCGCCTCCGTCATCTGGAGCTCAGCAAGCGCTCCGCGCGCCAGTCAATCTCGACGCTGGAGGTGCCGCACGGTGAGTCAGAACAGTCGCACTCTAAGGAAACCCGCTGACATTCTCGCAGGTGGGCTGGAAGTGGACTCAATTTTGGTGATGAGCCGGCAGAGCCCATCGTTCAGGTCTGGTCTTGCCATCATTACTTTCAGAAATTCGTCACTCCAAAGGACGGCCAGAATTACGGCAATCTTGGGTAAGTTCTCATGACTTTTGCTTCTCTATTGCGTGCTAACAGCTCCGTCTATAGATACATGGAGTGCAACCGGTGTTTTTTCCATGTCAGCGAGAATGGGGTGCATTTTCAGAGAGAGCCGGGTGCCGAGGCAGGAGCATGGGAGTGTGTGGACTGCCGTCTGGTCGTGTGTGAGGGCTGCAAGGAGCACTATGAGGAGAAATACCACTAGGATAGTCCTCCAAATCACAGCTCCCTTCCATCACAGGCCGATGGCTAAGCATTCGATATCTGTTTTCGCCATTCGTGTGTCCGGAGAGAGATCAGAGTTGACGGCGGAGGTGGAGCCCGCTAGGTCATCACAAGGCTTCTCAAAGACTCGATCGCTTCGAGCACGTGCACGAGCCCAAGGACATAGACTCTGGGTGCATGCGTCGTGTCTCTGGGTACAGCGGAGGGCGGAGTATGATGTAAGTCACTACAAGAAGTCACAAATCTTGAGAAGTCTCCTAATACCAACAGTTCGCCGAGCTACTAAGCTCTTCTCTCGCACACTGCGTGGAGCATTGATAGTGGGAGCTGCCGAGAGGGTGCAGCGCCAGACCACTTCACCTAGGATCTTCGAGTGAGATCGTTTCGACAACGCACACCAGTCCGAGGACACAGGCTCCGTTTTTGCGCCTTGTATCTGCAACTACGACAGAGAGCGAGAGACATGAAGTAAGGTATTATAACTCATCCTGAAATTGGAGATATTCTCCGATGCTGAAACTTCGCAGAGGCCTTGAGCTCGTCTCTCGTACATCGCATCACGCGATAGTAGTGTGAGCTACTGAGAGCGTGCAGCGTTAGACTACTTCACGCAAAGTCATAAGCAGACTCGCTCCGACATTTCGCGCGAGTCTGAGGGCGCAGACTCCAGGTACAACAAATTCAACCTAGCAGAGAGTCAAATTTGAGGTAAGTTACTAGGAGAGATCACAAGGCGCAGACATGGCTCAATTCTAACACACGGCTGAGGTAACGAGTGCCTCTCTCCATCCTCGAGTTAAGCAATAACGACGAGAGCTTTTTTGGGGAGTAAGACAACAGACCTTGTCACTCAGCTCTATAGCCCCGAAACGCTTCAACTATATGGACTCGTCTAAGGCAGCGGGCTCTCGGCTATGTTACATTTTAGTTGATGCGCTGGAGAACTGCGTTCGGAGTGGAGCACTACCGGGATCTCACTCGATACTTCGACCATTAATCCCTCTCTGGCACGAGTTCTGTGGCTGAGGTAGTCAGTCGATCTCTCGCATAATGCGTGGCGCAAGCGTAGTGAGAGCTGCTTGGGATGGAAGGGTATTTAGAGGAAGTGAAATATGAGGGGCCATCTTTGAAGCATCAGCGGCGGACCTGCTTCCACAAAACTAACAAGGTCCAAGCAGCGTGGTGGGCGAGCGCATTGCTGTTTCATGAAGCAATCTGAAAGAGTTGTGACACTGAGGTGAAGCCCTACAAGATCACCTTACCGAGCACGTTGAGCATCAATTCAGAGTGCACGCGGACACCAAGAACCTGTTGCCCAACCGCCGTTAATTGAGCTTCACGGCATCGTGAGTCGAGGGGGATATGTTGATCCAGGATGCGATACACTTTTGGGCAGATCTTTGTTTTCTCCGCAATCTGGACGAGACCAAGTTTTTGAGTTCCGAGGCTTTGTAAAGGGCTGAGCATCTCAGCAGTGGAACAGCTTCAACGGGTGTGAGGTGAGTAAACGAAGAATTTGTTGTAAGGCTGATATTGACTTTCGCCTGACCAGCCTATCGGAGAGGATGATCTCGCCCTGCAGCTGTACTTTCTTGATAAGCGCGAAGGATTGCTAGTGTGGGTCCGAGGGCTCTCGCCTGTCTTTAAGCCCAGGTCACCGCAGACCACGGTTCTTCCTACCACATCTGGTGTTTGTATTCATGGTTGACAAGTTAACGCGGTAAACGCGGACGCAACAAATGCTGATGAAGATGTGTCTCTCTTTGCGAGCAGACATTGCTTCTTTAACCTTCGCCTCACAAACGCTATGCGACCAGTGTCGGAACACAAAGGCACAATGATCAAGGATGGAAAGCCGATTGAGACAATGGCCAATGGAGCCAGGATCGCGTTACGCCACCTCATCGAGCAACACGTTTGTCCGTTCAATATACCGACTTGCCAAGGCTGCTGCTTCCAACCTGAGGAACGATCAAGGAAGTTACGAGACATCGACGAACTCATTTTCTGGCAATCAATGGCCGACATCACTGGACTTCAGTCTGTGGAATTGAATTGGCAACAACTCAAACAGGTCTTCGCATCCTCATATTGGTCACCGAGCGTAGTCTCGCATTCCAAAAACTTTCTTCGAGTATTCCAATGGCTTGCACCTGCCGAAAACCTGGCTATGAATGCCGCACACGATGCTCTATGCTTAATTTATCTGGGAAGCAGATATCGCGATCAGAGACTTGTCATAGAAGGACAAGTACGGCATGGCGCGGCATTAAAGTGCATGCAGCAGGCAATCGAGAAGCCCAACGAAGAAAGCAAGGATGAGATCCTTGGGGCAGCTTACACACTTGGTCATTGTAAGTGCATATGATCCTTGATACTCCAACGAAAAGCTCTCAAGCGACGAAAAGTAGAACGAGGTCCTGAATCCATGGCTACTGCACAGTACTCTTTGGCTTCCATTGCAAACTTCTTCGCCACACATCTGCAACTCCTCGCAATCGTGCTGACTTACTTCATCTAGGCGAGATATTTCTAGCCGTCTCACAGCACACGCAAGGCTGGATTGGTCACATGGGCGGATTTCAGGCCTTGATCGAGCTCAGAGGCCCTCAGTCATTCAGTACGCCGTTCGCACGGGCCATGCTGCACAATGTCCGCCAAGTCCATGTGATGGAATCATTTTTGAAGCGCAAAGCATCATATCTAGCAGCACCAGAGTGGATAGCGAGCGCCGCAGGCACGAAATCGCTAGCCTCCGAAGCTGTGACCATGGCTCATCTGGTCGGAGTTGCAATCGAAAAGAGCGACAAGATGTGCTTGCTCAATCGAGAGCAGTCAACGGAGATCGACATCATGAATCTGCTCTCTGAAATGCTTGAGCTGGATAGTAGTTTGAACCAGTAAGTTCATGATCAGTAGCTTGATAAGACGGCTGGCTCACGTCTCGCGCAGATGGCTTGTAGACTTTTCGATCTGGTCCGACAGTCCAGTGCCATTACCTCTGGTCAGTACGGCGCAAGGATTTACCTCCTTCAGGAATCGCCTGGGTCGTTTTGCAGACATCGTCCCGAGAGCGATCGAATTCCCTTCATTTCTGGCTGCCACTAGCCATTGCTACATATGTATCTGTCTTCTTCTACTTCGACAATCGATTCTCTGTGTATCTCGACTGCATCCCTATCCTCTTCTGCGCCCAAACAACCAAGATGCCGTTTTGCTAGCAGCAGTCGATGAGACGGCGGAGAATTTGTGCCAAAGCATCGCCTACTGCACGAATGGCGAATTCGGCTATGCTGGTATACTCGCTTGTGGTGGACCTCTCTACTTCGCGTCTCAGTGGTATAGACAGCGAGATGCCACCAAGCTACTATGGTGTGACCGCGTCACGGCCTCACTTCAGCGCGATGTGCTTCTTAGTGGACGTCTCAGCACTTCACTCAACCTTCAGAAGCCGGTTTTCACATGGTGGATGCTACCAGACATCTTCACAAATCCTCTGAAACCAGTGTCAAACCTCACAAAGCACGTTCATGGCTAGGACTGCCTGTGAAAGCCGAATGCGGGTCGCGCTTCTTGATCCGTGCACACGTGCAGATGCCGTTTCATCGCTCGACCTTCGTCATCAGCTCACTACTCTCATGCACCTACGCAACTGCGCGCACGCGCATTTCTGGTCAGCGCTCAAGACAACAAATAACAAGAGCCAGCCGGACTGCGCAACAGTCATCACTTCCGACTTTCGACAACGTCCCGCATTATGGAAGCAAAAGGCAAACGCCGCTCGAAGGCCAAGCTGAAGGCGACGGCCGCCACTCGCAATGCAGTCTTCGATACCGCAGAACTGCTCGAGAACGTCCTCTTGCTTCTACCACCGCGGCAAGTGCTTGTGGTTAAGAGCGTCTGTCGGCAATTTCGCACCATCGTCGCAACCTCTCCGGCTCTGCAGCAGATGCTATTCTTGAAGCCTTCGAACAAGAACGGGCAATCAGAAAAATGGGCCGTTGTTGGCAAAGAATGGAATAGCATTTACGGTAGTTTCAAAGCGGTCGAATTCGCAATCTCACCCGTCCCGGGGCCAGACAATAAGATACTCGTCGAGGGTCTCAGTGTGGTCACGCCGAATCCGATGCTTGTCATTCCTTCCGACCATGGAGAGTATCGCGACTCCTACGGTGAGCATGCATACCGTATTTACACTCTGCCAGATGAGTTGGAGATGCTCCATCTACAGAAGGAGATACAACACCTCATTCTTCGCCCTGAGCCCAACGGTACCGAATCTTGGCAGCACATGAACATCACAGATCCACCATGCACCTCCGCCAGATTTGAGATCAGATTCGACATCAGCAACGGCCCATACACGAAAATCATCGAGATCACGGCCCATGATGAAAGTGGCATCACCATGAATAAGCTCCTCCACAGTGCCGCCATGAGCAATCCGGATTCGCGGCAGTACAAAGTCAAGGTTTTCAAGCCAACGACAGGTCACCGTCAGCCTACGGGAAAGAGTGTTCGTCAGATACTAGACGACATGTTGAGTACTCGTTCTCATAATTTCCAGAAGCGTCTGCAGAGCATGCGTATCTGGATACCTAAAACCGTGGCTGCAACCGAGGAGGAGCGCGAAGAGGTTCGGAGAAGGATGGCAGAACGAAAGATCCATTGAATTGAGGCAGATGAAGAGCAGAGAACTGCAATTGAAATTTGGGGTACCCAGCAGGTTTTGCTCGGTTGACGAAGTGGCGACGCCCCTAAATGACTTATGCCAACGACGAGACCCAGCACGGTCTTTCGGGTAATCGCGCATCAGAGCCATTGACTTATCGTCGGATGTGCCCTTCGAGCGCGAGGCTCATTGACCGAGCACATACCTCTGTACTGACTAGACCCACGTTAGCATATGCATCTAAAGGCGAAGCATTACCACTTACTCTTCGAAGCATCTCAAACCGCTGAGCCGAGCGCAAATACACAGCACGATACTGCTCAATCGTCTCCTGAACCACGTCCATCTTCGTTCTCCGTCCCTCGCAAACAGCCTTCATCTTGAGCTCCATCTCCTTGCGCAGAAAGGGTCGCGCCAAGCTAATCTCATGGCCCATTTGTTCATAGCCTTGGATCAGTGCCACACCGAGAGTGCTCGGGATGAATTCTTCCACGCCAGCAGTTCTTTCGTTGCCGCCGTTACCTCCACCACGACCTCCGCGCCCTCTGCCTCTTCCTCTACTGCCCCGTCCACGCCCACGTCCGCGACCTCTGCCTCGCCCGGCTGGCTCGTCATCTTCACTAGACATCTCTACTGCGTCTTGACCAGCTTGTCGGCCACGAGCTCTCGTTATCACGTACTCCCGTGCTTTTATGGTAGCGATATGCTCAGCCATAGTCGCATCAGTGCCGATCCCATTCGCATCCATGAGTGCGATGAGCTCCGGCTCAGTCAAATAACCTGGCGGAGTGGTCTGACCTTCATGAATATTGGCTTCAGTGGGCTCGAATGTCTCGCCTTCTTGAAAATCCGGCAATTCTTGACTACTTGTCCATTTATCATAGGGATAGACATCGAGATAATTGCGCTGTAGAACAGTAAGACCCGATGCGTTGAACGTTTCTGATCCGTAAAGGATGCTGATCTCGGTCTTGGAGCCTTTCGCGTCGTCGCTGCAGCATGCGAGGAATCTTCGACAGACGAATTCGTAGACGCGTCGTTCATCTCCGTTGAGGACAGAGACGTCGGCGAAGTTGACGGGATGAATTGGAGGATGGGCTTTATCGTTGTGGTTTCCATTGCGAGGTTGGACGAAGCCGCCGTTCATCAAGTGCTGCGCGTACTGACTCCAGGCTGCTTGACCATTTGCTTGCTTCTGGACGATAGCCTGCAAATTCATGCCGCGGTCGAATTGGTCGGTCTCTGTACGTGGATAGCTGATGAAGCCTCTTTGGTAGAGTCCTTCGGCGATGTTCATCACATGTTGACTGTTCATGCGAAGAAATCTGCTTCCACACTTTTGCAGCTCCACTGTAGTGAGTGGCAGTGGTCTCCACTTGCTCGTCGGCTTAGTCTGTACTTTCGTGACTCTCGCGAGTCGGGCTTGCAGGCAGCGCTCAAAGAGGATTACCACAACCATGCGGTCGAAAATATGCTGCCGAGCCCAACTGAACTTGACCTTGACACCGTCCTTCTCGTGCATGACTTTGATACCCCAGAACGTTTCAGGGACGAAGTTTTGCACACGAAAGTATCGTTCGACCACAAAGCCGAGAGTTGGGAACTGACAAGGACCATAGCTGATGACGCCTTTGCCTGGTTCTCTGCCCAGCATTTCTTGAAGGCCCATAGTTAATTTCCTGGTGAAAGACGCTCCGATACGAAGGTCGAGCTCCATTCTCGCATAGACCGCGTTCGCCTGAGCATCATCGAGAGTGCCTGGTCGGCGCGCCGCATTGAGCACATGTTGCTTCTCGATGTTGGAAAATCGAGCTCGAACAATCCTGCCATTGCTAAGACCAGGATTGGACTTGAGAGCACAACTTCGGATCTCTGCACCAATGTTCTCTCCTTCTCGATCACAATCAGTCCAGATGTAAAGGTATCGTACTCCTCGAGCTTGTCGTTCAATATTGTCAGCAACAGGCTTCTTGTCTTCTGCAACGAAAGTCTCGATCTGAGCTTCGAAGAGATCTCTTGGGTCGCAACTATTCCAGCCTTTATATCTGCGCTCGAAGTCCGACATCATTATGTGTCCGAGGACCGATGTCATGGTGACATCGCATTGTCCCCAGTCCGGAAAGTTGAAGCTGAACTTGTAGTTTTTGACATATTGATTGCCTTGTATGCTGTGCTGCATATACTGTCAGTCCGTAGAAATTATTGCTGTTGGCATTCCCGCTCACAGCCTGAACGTCACCGCCACCTAAATGCTGAGCGACTGCCTTCGCAATGGACGGCTTCTCAGCCACACACAGCACCCTTGTCACTGCCATCTTGCCACTTGACAAGATATACGATTCTCGACTTTCGCCTCCTCATAGTAGCACGGATGCCGATGTTCTATGTGATGAGAAAATTATTGAAGTCCAGGACAGTGAAGACGCGTAGAAGTCGCGTCGAGGGTAGAGTTTGAGGGCCCACTTTTCAGGCATTCACGGACCACAAGGCAACCAAAAATTGCTGCTCGTCCTGCTTCCAACCACCAACACCACACAAGCTCTCTACCACGGCTCTACATTCATATACAGTCACAGCACTTTCATTCTCAAGAAACTCAGACACTTCGGGAGAATGGTCCAGTGGTAGGGCACAGGCGCCTCGATTCATTAGAGGTGGGCAATTCATTAGCCCATGCTTAATTCATTGATTAACAAGCATGTTCTGGATGTCAGTTCGAGTCTGACTTCTCCCAAATCTTTTTTCTTTTCCTTTTTTGGTGTTGCATATAACTAACTTTTACTGGTCTTGAGATGATAGGCGTACTCTCACCCTCTCCACGTAAACTTTTAATACAAAGGGTTTTACTCATACCTGACGATGCTATAAGGCGTTTCTACGGATCCCAAGGTCCTTTCGCTCTCACTCCGGTCAAGATAGCCGGCAGCCCGTCCTCCTTTACGAGCAGAATGTCTTCGTGGCGGACTCCGAACTTGTCCACGAGATAAATGCCAGGCTCGCTCGTGAACGTCATGCCAGCTTTCAACAGAGTTTGAGTGTTGCCCTTGTTGAGATAAGGAGATTCATGCGCCTTAATACCAATACCATGACCAACTCTGTGCGTAAATGCCTCGCCATAACCAGCATCCTCAATCACTCCTCGAGCTGCAAGATCAACGTTGGCACAAGTGCCATTCTCATGCAGCGCGTGGATGCTCGCAGTTTGAGCATCAAGGACGATATCCCAGACTTTTAGCTTCTCTTTGACGTCCTCGCTAAGAGCAGAGATCTCACTTTCACTATCGGGTTCCTTGAAGAAAGGAGGGAAGAAGCTCCGGCAGATGTCGCTCGAGTAGCCGTAAAGATGCGCTCCGACATCGATAAGTACCATCGTCTCCTTCTCTAGGACCTTAGCACCATCTGTACCGCCGTGCGGATTCGCGGCATTCTCGTCAAAGAGCACGATGTCGAAGAATGGGTCCATGCCAGCAGAGCGCATGGTGTTGTCGAGAACCCACATGACTTCATCTTCAGTGAGGCCGGGAATCAAGCACTTTCTCATAGCGCGAACAGACTCGACAGTACCAGTATTGACAGCTCGCAGAATGCCAACCTCCGCTTCAGACTTAGTTTGACGTACTCGCTCGACCGCTCCACCAAGACCGTGAACATCGAAGCCATTGACCTTGAGACCACGAGAGATAAAGTCTCGCATTTCTTCATCGACCATGACTTTGGGCGATGTCTTCTTGTGAGACGCGAAGATTGGTGAGGAAAGGAGTGTTGCGTAAGGGTTCCAGTGCTCTTCGTAGGTCACGACAGAGATCTCCTTCTCGAAGGGCATCTTTAGCAGCCGAGCTCTTTCAGCTTCGAATGAGGGTACAAGGAAGGTTGTGTTGGAGACGATCTTGCCATCTTCGCCTTTTTCGGGACGAACGACCATCACGAAAGGCCTCTCTTCAGGTTCCCAGACTTCCCAGTCAGGCTGTGATACATTTGCAAAGTACTTGAATGTGTAGCCTGGCTCTACCATAAAAGCTTCGAGACCATCTTCGTGCAAAGCTTCAGCCAACCTATCTCTTCTGGTCACGAATTCTGACACTGGCAACGGTTTCGCAGTCTCCAAGAATTTGAGACCAGTGTCGTGGCGAAGATTGTGGATAGAGCATTTCTGGAATTGTTTAAGATGTCGCGGAACGTCCTTCAGTGGAAGTCCTGTTGATGACATCTCACAGTCAGAGGTCAGCTCAGAAGTGATGGTCCAGTTCGGAGAGATGAGTTTCCATGGCTGCCAGAATGCTAAAGGTATGAGCGTGGCCAGGCCAACAACGCCGAGAGTCTTCTTGAGCTTTGAGAACCTTTGCGATTGTGGGCTTGTCTGCCATTGCGGCAGACTTTGATGTTTTGGCGAAGCCATTTTATGAAGTTGTTCAAAGAAGCTGTTCAAGAAGAAGAGCTACAGGTGAGTTCGAGTTGCAGGCATCGGGGAATCGGCAGGAATTTACCCGATAGGCGAGCGGCCAAGACGAAAGATCTGCAAGACATCATGAACTGACTGACCTTGATGAGCATCGTCGTTCTAAAGACGCCGTTGAACATGATGGAGTGCTAAAGTTCGTGTCAAATCGGTCTTGAGCCTCGTACAGCGCGTCCCTTAAATGCCGAGAACTGCCAGGAACAAGAACAAGAAGAGCGCCAGCAACTTTCTGGCCACTCTCATCTCAGAGCAGCAGCGAAGTCCGTGATCTTCGCATTGAGCCATGACTTCTTGCTCTGACTCTCCTTGCTGCTGTGCCTTTTAATCCTACAGCAGCTATTCGGGTGCTCCAAAATGCTGCTGCCATCGCGTCGTACTGTCCGCCCACAAGTACATCTGGCGCTGCCTTTTGGCAGTTCATACTCGTACTCCGTGAAGCCTTTCTCCACGCAGTGCTTGATTGTGGAGCTCTGGGTAATGTCAACGACAACCTCACAGAGGCATTTAACCTCCCCATCACCCAAGGTTTTCCCGTCGAATTGCGTGCTGCCATCGGCGTTGACTCTAATGCCACAAGAACATGTTCCAGAAAGCCTCGGAATCTGACGATCACAACGTGCTCGTGGGCACCTCATAGGACTTGGTTCGTGGTGCGAGCTTCCATCGGAATATGCTAGGTATTTGCACGTGCATCTGACACAGCCTTGTGGGAGATCCAGATGGATTCGGGTGGTGTCGTTGTGCTTCCCACATCTGCACTTTATTGCTTTTGGGTCTGGAGATACCAATTGCAGTGGCTTTGTTAGGGCAGGTGTTCTGGCCATGGCCTTCCAGCGAGAAGATGACACCGACTGAGGTACCCTGGAGGATGTGGCGCTCATCAAAAGCTCGAGAGTCTCGGAGTCCTCGATAGGCTGCACCCGCGGTAGAGACTCTACGGCTTCTTCGTAGGATGGTGGGGGTTCGTTGTGTTCATCGTTCACAGCTGCTTTAGCCATATCGATATCCTTTTTCTCTCCCATGTTTTCACAATTTGAGAGCCCAGGATGAGGAATGAAGGGGTGCTTGGAGACATTTGAAGAGACATGAAGAGCATTTGGGGCAGTGAGAGCTCTGCAGTCATTGTGCAAACCGTACGCCTTACCGTGGCTGAGTAGCTTTGTGCTGCGCTGGTCCAGATATCGAGGGCCTCGTGACCAGATACATGGCTATGTAAGGCTTAATCAATAAATGCATGCATGTCGTGTCCGTCCGATATGAATGCATTGAGTCAGCGATGCAAGTCGAGAGGAGGTATGATGGTGTAAGAGCAAGAATGCAGTGTGATGCCCGTGAAGACTGGCAGGTGCCGTTGTTCGCAAATTGATTGGTGACTTGATTGCAGCCAATCAATGTGGAATAGGCTTTCGCGCTAGCAACAATACGCGAACGGAACCTCAGAGTCTCGATACATGTCGCTTTCCATCAACAATTCCCTTTCTTCTTCTTACATCAACCTCGCCCTTTGCAACACTCGACGACAGCAGAATTCAGCGCATACAACTTCGCGGCTGCTGTTGTCTTCTCGAGTGCGCCATTATTCCATAACCTCGGACGATGAGCAGCATCCTTAACCAGGACTTCCCCGACGAGGAGGAAGACGACTTCAACCCAGCGCCTCAGGATGATAGCGACAACGAGGACGACGCGAAGCCTGCAGTTGGAGACGATGACGAAGAGCCCGCGCAAAGCCGGTCGCGAGGCCGAAGCGCGCCAGGAGATGAAGAAGATGAGCTGAAGGAGGAAGGAGACGAGATTAATGGCGACGAGGATGGCCAAGACGGAAATGACGACGAAGAAGACGAGGAGGAGGAAGAGGAAGAGGACGAAGACGAGGATGATGACATCGGTCGACCAGCGAAGCGACGACGGCAGAGACGAAATCAGTTCATTGATGTCGAAGCCGAAGTCGACGAGGACGATGAGGAAGAGCCAGAGGAGGAAGATGATCTGCCTGGCGAAGAGATGCACCCGGATGACCTTCAGGAATTGCCACCGGGTGCAGATAAAGACGATCGCGCACACAGAGAGCTCGACCGGAGACGAGAGCAGGAAGAAGCTATGGACGTTGAGGAGACTGCCGCCCGACTGAAGGAGCGATATGGCAGGCAGCAACGTGCAACTGGCTCTGCATCAGGCGTCATCCCTCAGCGCTTGCTTATGCCCTCTGCGGACGATCCTCGCATCTTCGCTATGCGATGCAGGCCAGGCAAGGAGCGCGAGATCATCTTCGCTATTCAGAACAGGACAATTGAGCGACAGAGATCGCGCGAGCCTGTCCAGGTCTTCTCTGCCTTTGAGCGTTCGGGCACAGTCGCCATGGCTGGCCGAATTTACGTTGAAGCACGACTCGCGGATCATGTTACGGCTGCACTTGATGGCATCAGCAATGTTTTTATGGGAACCAAGCCTTTCATGATTCCAGTCGAAGAGATGCCAGACTTGCTCAAGGTGAAGAAGAGCAAAGAACTCCAGCCCGGCATGTACTGTCGACCCAAGCGTGGTCTATATGCTGGTGATCTCGCAATGATTGAAGAAGTCGAAGCAAATGGCACAGAAGTGCAGCTCAAGCTTATTCCTCGTCTGGACTATGGTCTCACAGAGGATGCAAATGCTTTAGCAGCCGGTGCGATGGAGCCTGATGGTCATGGCGGTATGAAGCGCAAGCGAGTGCCCCAGCAGTTCAAGCAACGACCACCCGCCCGACTTTTCAGCGAGAATGAAGCCAAGAAGAAGCACAGCAGGTATCTTGGTCGTCCGGGTGGTATGTCAACCAACATCTGGACTTACCAGGGCAAGGACTATGTGAATGGCTTTCTTGTTGACACCTTCCGAATTGCTCACTTGCAGACCGAGAACGTAAATCCAACACTGGAAGAGGTCACCAAATTCGCTGCCAGCACCGATGATGGTACGGAGAATCTCGACCTGGCTGCCCTCGCTCAGACATTGAAGGCTAGTGCTGGTGCGGACTACTTGCCTGGCGACAAAGTGGAGATCTTCCGCGGTGAGCAGAAAGGTGTGACTGGTCGCGCTAGCGAAGTCTACAATGATGTGATCAAGATCAAGGTGGAGAGCGGATCGTTGGCGGGCCAAGTTGTCGAAGCACCAATTCGAGATCTGCGCAAAAACTTCAAAGAAGGTGACCATGTCAAGGTCATAGGAGGCAGCAAGTACCAAGAAGAAGTCGGCATGGTCGTCCGAATCAAGGACGATCGCGTCACCATTCTCACCGACAGTAACCAGCAAGAGATCAGTGTTTTCGCAAAGGACTTGCGCGAGGCCACAGACAGCGGTGGTACTGTCGGCACAAGCAAGTACGATCTCTTCGATCTGGTACAGCTTGATGCATCTACTGTTGGCTGTGTTGTCAAGGTAGATCGAGAGAGCCTGCGTATTCTGGATCAGCTGGGTGCAATTCGCAACGCCCTACCTTCCAGCATATCGAACAAGATCGAGAAGCGCAGAGAAGGCGCACCTGCAGTCGATCAGCAAGGAAACGAGATCAAGAACGAAGACAAGGTCAAGGAGTATGGTGGCGAAGGCAGAGAAGGCAAGGTGTTGCACGTGCACCGAGGCTATGTCTTTGCTCAGTCTAGGGAGCTGAGAGACAACGCCGGCGTGTTCGTGGCACGTACCAATAATGTCATCGTGATGGCTGCCAAGGGTGGACGTATGGGCGGAGGTGTTGATCTTACAAAGATGAATACAGCGATCAAAGGACCAGGAGGCGCTGGAGGAGCGGGAATGCCTCCACCAATGCAGAAGGGTCGCGACAGGCTCATCGGCCAAACGGTGCGAATCAAGGTCGGCAATTACAAGGCTCATAAGGGCATTGTGAAGGAGACAGATGCCCACGGCGCTCTCGTCGAGATTCATGGCAAGACGAAGAAGCTCAACTTTCCAAAGGAGAAGCTAGCCGTCATTCACCCCACGACAGGCGAGAAGATTTGCGAAGACGCAAGCACGTTCGGCACTGGACGCGGTGCTGGACCACCTGGACGTCCTCCGCCATCAGGCATGCCGCCTGGCAGAGTCCCGACTTATGGTGCGCCACCCATGGCAACTGGAGGACGAACACCAGCTTACGCTATGGGAGATGGAGGCAGAACTCCGGTGGGACGGACGCCAGCTTGGCAAGGATCTGGTGGTCAAACTGCCTACGGCGGAGGTGGCATGACATCTTATGGAGGTCAAACTAGCTATGGCGGTGCGACATCTTACGGCGGCGGATCTGTTTGGGGTGGCGGAGGTGGAGCTGTAAGTTTTAAATTGACTTTGTTGCACGAGACAGTTACTGACAAAAATCTGCAGGCATCGACCTGGAACCCCAACGCTGGCGGTGGCAGAACCCCAGCATACATTGCCAATAGCGGCAGCAAGACTCCTGCGTATGGCGGCCTGGAAGCACCTACGCCAGGAGCCGACTACTCGGCGCCTACACCAGGTGCAACCTACCAAGATCAACCTACACCGGGCGCATTTAGGGGTGGCCAATATCAGACACCCGCGAATTATGCTACTCCTGGCGGCTTCCCAGAAACACCCGCGCCGTATGCTGCAGAGACGCCAGCACCTTCGGCTGATGACGGACCACGTTACGAGTAGAGTCCGTACCGTTGATCTGTATCGTAGTCACGCTTGGGAGTTTTGCGAAGAATAAAATGCTCGTGGTTGTAGCATAGCGAAGGTTGGGTGTTATGCAATTGTATCAGTATCTCCATTTTATTGAGCAGGACGAAAATTCCGGCTTAGATAGACGATTCAATGAGGCGGAATGCCTTTGTCTACTTACCACTATCTCTACCACGACCTGGGACTTGCTTTTTGATCACGAGCGAAAAGCTATGCACAACTTCCAAGTATCAGTGCACACCATGCAAGAGGTCGCCGCAATTCGATCTGCAGCACCTCCAACATTGATTGCTCCCAGTTCTAAAGCCATATCCCATTCATAGTAGGCCATTTTCCTACCCAGAATGCCCACCCACAGCATCCAACATCTCCACAGCCCATGAATGCACCACCACAGATCCTTCTCTACAACACCTCCCTCTCATTCCTCAACCCACCCAACTCCTCCCAGCAACCTCCTCACCAACATCACCACTCCTAACCTCAACCTCCCAAACCTTCCCGTTCTCCTCCTCAGTATCAACAAGACTCATCCCCAACTCAAGATCATCCGTAACAGCCAATTCCTTCCCATCACTTCTCCGCTTATAACAAATCCAGAATTCATCAACAGGATCAGTCCACTTTCTCGCAACAATTTCCGCCCCAACGCGCGTCAATTCAAGACTGCTAAGGTCTTTGAGGTTTGTGTCGTCTGAGAGGAGGGAGGTGAGACGTTCTGTGAAGAAGATGTCCGGCTTGTGGGAGTTGCGGACTATCAAACGACGAGTGTTTCGATAGATTTTCTTGACGGCGGCGTTTTTCGTGCGTGCACTACGGCCGGGGGTTCGGGGTGCTATAGGGTGAGGACCTGGAAGTAAGGAAGCGACGTGACGTTTGTGGTCCCAGGTTGTTTCGTCGCGGAGGAAAGGTGTAGTTTTCAGGTCTTGGGATTCCATTGCGAAGAGGTCGCGGAGGGATTTGAGACGGATGTCGTAGGGGATGCGGGCTATGCGTTTGGGTTCTGGATCGTAGTCTTCTGGCATTCGGAAGCCGAACCTGGGTGGAGGAAGAAGTTAGTGTAGGGTGATGGTGGATAAAAGGGGTGGGACATGTACCATTTGTTGTCCATTTCTGGTTCCATTGGCATTGGATCAGGGGCGAAGTATTCGAGGAACTCTGCCATTACTTCCGAGACAAGATCGGCCCACTCGATTTGGCCGATGTTCTTGTAGGATGTGAACATCCAATACATGAGCTCCTCGCCTTCACTAACGGTGAGGTCTTTGAACACCATCTCCTCTGAGGCGAACTGTCCCGATGGTCGAAGAAGCTTGTGGCGCACGGAGTCTCGCACCTGGACTAGGTCAGTATGAGTTGCTCAATGCGCGCGATCTGAAGCATACCTTGTCCATCTCATCCCAGGTGCAGTTCCACACTTGACAGCGTTCCATTGCTGTGGTGCGCTCATGACTCGATCGATAGCGGCGGAATGATGCTGCATCCGCTGGTGGCATGCCCGCCCGAGGAATAGTTGACTCGTTCTTCCTGGTCATCTTTGTTGGTGATTTCATATTTGCGGTGATGTTTAGGCGTGACGGCGCGTGATCATGCCCTGTGTAAAGAGTCTCGAGAGCGATGGTGGTGGATGTCGATGTCAGGTCAGGAAGACGGTGATGACTTTGATTGTGTAAACAAACATTGAAACTCCCGCCAGCGGCATGTGCGTGAAGCTCATGCACGACCGTTGAGAGCAGAGTAGCACTTCAGCCCTCACAGTGTGACTAGGTTAGCCATAGTCTGATATGGAGCAGTCTGCGGACTGAAGCAGAAGCGCTCCAGTTCCTTGGCTATCAGCAGTTCATAAAGCTCCAGGCGTGGGCCGTTTCATGCTGGCTCCGCGCACACTGCTGTTGTTGATGTCGCATCTCTCCTCGGACTTCTAAGCGTCGCCAGTGCCCAATGAAAGCTGGATGCTGCCAGTGCCGGTAGATCTAGAACTTCCACAAGATGAGGAAACCCAGCATGGTTTGACTTGACATTGGGTTTCCTTTCTGTGTCAAATTGCATATGCTTCACCCAATCTGGCTTTGCTCTTGCCTACTTGGCCACATCCAGTTCTTGAAGTCGTTGTAGCTCCAGCCAACCGTCTCTTTGACCTTCTCCTCCACTCGCTCTAGCTCGCTCCTGGGATCAAACTTGGCTGTGGCCTTGACACAGACCTTGCCATCCATCGTCTCTAGGGTAGCAAAATACTCATGGTTCGTAATCCCGAATCTCACATTGTCATCCGTAGCCCAAGCCGGCTGCACTCTCACAACATGGAAATTGTCTGCATAAGTGGGCTTTACATAGTCAACGCTCAACTGTGCAGGTTCTTGGGGCACTGCTGTAGGCGCTGGTATAGTAGCATGATTGCCAGCTCCCGGCAGTCTTTGCGGCTTAACAGCAGCGTTGAAGTTCTTGTCCATCCCATGTCTCTCCAAGCTTGCAGCAAGCGCGATCTTTTCAGTCAAGAGAGTAGCCAGCAGACCTCCATGCGTAACTCCTGGCCATCCACTCAACGCACCTCCAAGCCATACAATAGCCACCAGCTTCTTATCTCCTCGATCCCAAAATTGTCTTTCAACTCCCAAGCCTTTCGCGCCTTGCAATGCGTCTGTCAACCGGTCATGGAACGGCAGCATTTCGCTCCTCTCCGGACCAGCGCTCACAGCAGGCATGATCTCGACCCATCCACCTTGTTCACCTCGAAGCATCTTTGGCACTGCCAGACATTTTCCGCGCAACACTTTTACTCGAAACTCCTCTTCTATGCGCTGGTTCAGATCTGCCATGAGCACATTGTCTTGGTCAGTGCCAGCTTGTGGCATGCGCAATGCTGGGGAGAAGAAATTTGCCAATGCACCACCCGTTAAGAGGCCTATTAAAAGCGGCGCGGACAGCCATAAGTATCGTATTTTACTTCGTGGTGTAGCATTGGCAGATGTTTTGGGAACCGTAACCCGGACTTTAGATTCTGCAGCGGTGGACTCGCATCGTCGCAGGCTTCGATGTCTCAATCGCGGGATCGATCGCAGATTACGCAGGACGAGAGGCCGTAGGGCACTCATCTTGTCGGTATGATGCAGTAGAAATTATTCTGGACAACGAAGGAAGTCGCTGTTATTGCGTCGGCAAAACTTGCCCCATGTCATTCACCTCGGCGCTCAGGAACCATCGAAGCAGGGACCAGGAGCTCTATCAATCACGATAACAGCGATGCGAGCAACGACTTTATACTCGATAGAGCATCAATATGATAGGAGTAATAGGAATAACATCGTCGAAGCCCAGATAAAGAATCGAGCCGCGCTTCTTCACAATGGACTCATCACAGCTCTCACGACTCCCACCAGGTAAGTAAACAGACCAGAGCCATCTAGAATCCACACTGATCTCGATCGCAGAGATCAGAGATCAAATCTACCACACCCTCTTCACATCAAAATACGCCGTCACACTACAATCCGGACATGTCCAACATCCATTAACCAAAACATGTCGTCAAATCCGCCAAGAAACTCTGGCAATGTACTATGCATTGACGAGGTTCAATGCACATCTTGGTACAATCGATCTCGTCGCGAACTTGACGCTCGACTAACGTACTGAAGATGACGGCCCAGCAACACCATTAGCCAAATGGCTCACAACACTTGGACCAGAACTCACATTGATCCTTGGAGAGGTGAATATTTGGGTAAGTCTTTGGGCGAAAGAGCATAGGAATATAGGGGTACATACCATTCCCCTTGTACACAGCTTTATGGATACTGATGATGGATTTCAGGACATGCACATGCTCAACGGCTCGCTATACGGCGAAGATAGAACGAGAGAACTGCTTGAACGTGAAACCGACGAAGATGAATCTTACATTTTACGACCAATCGGGAACTGGGTCTTCAATCGAGGCTGGTACTTGAAAGACATAATCCTGTCCTTACATTCCATGAGACTAGGACTTTCACGAATTTGTATCAAGAACTCATCTCCTACGGTCAAATTGACGTCGGATTTTGCGATTGTTCGTTTAACGAAAGCGAACCAGGGGGAGATTTTCAAGGATGAGTATACTGAAGTCAACAGTCTTGCGAAGCAATTTGGACTTACTGAGCGGGCGAGAGAGAATTTGATTTTACAGCTTGCTGCGGGTGAGAGGACTGTTACGTTGCAGGAGAGGCATAGGAAGTTGATTTTGGAGTTTGATGAGAGTGCCGGAACGAGGTTGACGAGTATGAGGCAGGTCTTTACGAGCGAGTCTTTGGCGGACGTGGACTGGGCTGCGCTGAGTGGTGGTATTGAGGATTCTCATGACTGAGGACCATGGTCTAGCACGAGTGCATGTTAGTCTTTGCCTCGTCAATGTGAGTCCCTCGATCAGGTCATGTTGGAACATGGCGAAGTCTTTCATTTTTCAACCCGCAAGTCGTTGAACAGGCAGGGCAAGTTGAATCAAGCTTCATAAGCAATGAATTGGCTTTGCTACAGCTAAAGGGCTTGAAGGACGAAAGTGGTCGCTTAGAACGCTTCAATGATCGCATGCATCTTGATGGCGGTCGCGTGCATATCGTTGGTACGGTCGCTGCACGTAGCAGAGAGACACGTCCACGTCCACACTGCGTGTCTTCAATCAACACAGAAGTGCAGACTCCCACGCAGCCACGTGCTGCTGTTAAGAGAAGGATCGTCCACGCAAGACGTCGAAGGATTGGAGATTATGATGACCGTTGAGCAGACGTTGTAGATAGCCGTTCAATACGAATCGCCATTGACATGTCCAAGACATGTTTTTGTTATTGATGACGAAGACCAGCACTCGAGTCGCAGTCAGAAAGTGGTGATGAAGTCGTAATTTGCCTCATGTGGATGGCGTACAGCGGTGAACTGACGCGATATGATGGGAGAGAATGGTTGGCGGAGGACAGATTGGAGATCATCAAGCTGAGGCGCGCGAGGCACGTGAAAGCAATAGAGTTCTACCGCTTGCGACGGTTGCACCACTAGCGTCTCGACCAGGTTCAGTCGCCGTGGCACAGAATTCCCTCCGAGGTCGATTCCACGGTCGCACAAGCAAGATCTGATCATTCGAAAAAGGAGCGAAGAGTTCCAGAACATCTCAGAAGTACATGACGGTGCCACGGCGAGGGCGGAGTGAAGTAAGTGCGTTGCAGAAGTGACGATTCTCGAAAGCAGACGACAGGCACCCCAGCTTGCTTAGTCGGCTGGTAAGACCGTCTAGCGCACGTAGCTTTTCGGATCACCGCTAGGAGTTCAGCTGCGGAGTGGAGAGCATGGCGCGCGTTTTCCTGAAAGCCTGTTAAGTTCCCTGCCTTTTCCCGACCTGCTGCGCTTGCCTCCTCTGGCCTTCTCTAAACCTCATACAGAGTTGCAAACACATTGGGAAAGCAGCTAACCTCTGCGAGAGTCAATCGTCAGACAACCCGAACCAGCCCTGCTCGCATCGACAGGACCACACTGCTGTGTAGCAGCTGCTTGAGCCACACTTCTGGTGCATTGTACGCTGCAATCGCGGTGTGAACGGCGAGCGTGCGAGCGAGCATTGCAGTGAGAGAAATCGCGACCGGGACTGGCTGGCTGAGCGATTCGGACATTGCTCACCCACATTCCTCAGACACACACTTTCGCCCAGCCATCTCGCGCGGCAGCATCCAGACAGAAGCTCAGCTCTCCTAGCACCAAGCAACACAGCGAGCAGCCATCCGTTTGCGTCCTTCACTAATCCGCATTCATCTGCCGCCCAGCAGCCTGTTCCTGTCGCTGTTGCAAGCTCGCATCAGCATAGCCTGCGAAGCACAAGCACCAAGCACAGCGTCGCTCCTGCGAATCCGATCGCCTCAGGCCTTGGCTTGGCACCTGCCTACCCCGCTGCCGTTCTCCGAGTCGCCATCGCCCAAAATTCACAGAAGCTCTCCCATCCCAACAAGGCAATCCTCCACAGTACTATACTCCTTTGAGCAGTGAAGCACAAACACTCGCAAACACCATGTCGGCTGAAGGAGTCCAGGACCTCAACGCCAACGACCACGAGCAGGAGGAGCTCGAGAATGGCGGCGTCGAGAGCCGCGGCGTCAAGCGTCAACGCACTTCCACCGCTGCCGACGACGACGACGATGATGACGACAAGCCTGGTCGCGAGCGTCGCAAGATCGAGATCAAGTTCATCCAGGACAAGTCGCGTCGTCCAACCCCCTCCTCAAGCGGAAGGCCGGTATCATGAAGAAGGTGCGTCGTCGTTGAGACGCGTTTGACGCGATCATTCCATCAATGCCATCGCATTACTGACTCGCATCCATCATAGGCATATGAACTATCGGTTCTCACAGGAACACAAGTGTTACTACTTGTTGTCTCGGAGACTGGTCTCGTCTACACATTCACAACGCCTAAGCTCCAGCCGCTCGTGACCAAGCCAGAAGGCAAGAACCTCATTCAGGTAAGTCCATCGATTGCATCAAAAAAAATCAAACCTAACATCGCTTAGGCCTGCTTGAACGCGCCCGAACCCGCCGATAGCAATGGCGTAGACGGTGATGGCTCTGCCGTCGACTCACCAGAAGAGCAACAAGCCGCACCGCCGCCCATGCCACAAAGCATGCCACAGCAGGGCATGCCGCGAAATCAGCCCCAACAGCCTTATATGACCGCCGACCAGCAACAAGCGCTTCAATATCAAGCCTATCTCCAGCAGCAACAGGCCGCGCAACAAGGCGCGTACCCAATGCCGCCGCAGCAACAGATGCACTCGCGGGGTTAGGAAGCTCGCGATGAGATGCCACACTACGACGGTCAGACCGTTGACACCAAAGCGCAGCTCGTCGAGTAAACATGCATGCTAAGGACACAACGGCAGATGATCAATGACACACAAGACCACTCAAAGGACATTTACGGAAAGCAACTGGGACAAATAACTGACTACGGACAGTCATCAGCGGAATTCATCAACTTCGGAAAGGGATGCGTGGATGGCGATTTCGGCGTTGCGAGGCGTCGAAAATCAGCTGTGTACTCTGGCGGCGATTACCTCTTTTACAGTGCTCATGGTTATGACTCGGGTTCTTTTTGATGCGAGAGTTCTGAAGGTCTTTTAGCTGCTGCTGCTTTTGCTGTGCTGAGTACCAAGTACAAAAGCTATCACTAGTAATACGGAGAGGCTTGATGATTCGATGCTGTTCTCCTCTTCATCCCCCAGGGCGCGGAATACTCTTGGTCTGTGCGGCTGCGACAGATAGCTTCGTCGATGTGAAATGTATTATACATCTAAGTCTGAAGTATTTCTACAAGAACTCTCACTATCCTCACTGGTCTTTCCTTCCTGTGTCTACCCGCCCTCCTATCGGCATATTGCATTGCTGGCACTCCACTTCTGCATGCGGTGGAAAGACACATCTTGAAGCCGTGATTTGTGCTTGTCGTCGCAACAATCTCGCCAATGTTCAGCATGTGCGGCGAGCAATGCACGAATTGTGCTACGAAGCTCATCCTCAGGGCAGCTGAATTCGGAATCTTATTGTGGCCTGGCCTCTCCTCGCCACCGAAATGCAGCACAAATCTCGGTTTCTTCATCTAAGTCCGGTACAATAAGGTGGACGCGTGTGAATTCATCATCTCTCCCTCAAAATCTTCCCATTCTCGGACTCATTTAATGACTTCCCAGATTCCAATTTCTCAATCTTACTCTGTAATTCTTCTCGTTGTTGAATCAGTTTTTTCTTGGTAAGTTCTAATTGGGAAAGTCTTTCTGATGGAGATTGAAGAATTTGAGAGGTTGATTCTAGCTTTTGCTGCAGTGAGCGAGCGTCAGCAAGGGAGATAAGGAAAAGGACCTCGCTGGCGCTCGGAGGCAAAGGACGAGCTGGAGGGAGATGGATGAGAGCGAGAGATGCTTACCTGTTTATATTCTTGTCTCATATTAATTCCTGCTCCATACCAAGCTCCTGTTGCTGTTATTGCTGCTACGCCTGCTGTTGTGGCGTAGAGGCGGAATTTGTTTGAAGAGGCCATGTCATCAGGAGATGAAATGGTGATGCAGCTGGTCTTATGGGTTTAGGATGTTGTTGTTGCTCATCCTGGATGGAAGGCTTGGCGTGGAGGTGGAAGGTGGAGGTGTTTTGAAGCGCGAAGCGCGTACTTCACGTCCTCTACATCAGCCAAAACTGCGGAAGAAGATTTGTGACTTGTTCAAGATGTCGACGAACACAAATCCCACACGTACGCCAGGACAGACTCGGAATCAGTCCACCTCGAATAGACTCTCGACTGTGCCTACCAGCGCGTCAAAGTCGCGACAATTGAGCCATCTTCATGCTCAACTTGCTCAGTTGACTGCGAATATGTCGGATTTGGAGAATCTGTTGCGTATGACGGCTGTTCAGCCTGAGGGTATGAGGGGTTTGGGAGGATATGCTGGTGGAATGCGAGTCCTTCCTGAGATGCAGAATTTGGAGATGGAAACAAGATATGCTGACCCAATTGCAGGTTCATGGCGGCGTCTAAGGTTCTAGGAGAGGAGACTGTGCAGGGTGGTGGGAATGCTGATGGGAAGGAGAGTGGTGGAAAATGATTCTGCGAATGCTGGAACCCGCGTTCGAGGTATCTGGATTGCTCGGATGGAGCAGTCGAGACCTGACCCTAGATGAAAATGCCAGCCGTGCTGTTTAAGAGCGCTTCTGTGTATCAGAAGATCCGTCAACTGGGAGAGCAATGAGCAAAGACCCTGCAGATCGGTAAGGGAAAGGGCAGGCACGCTACTTCCTCACTACAACTTCACTACGTGGCACGTGCGCTTTGAAGGTGGTATAGAAGGCTCTTCTTCTGACTTCATATCTCACACAAAACAACGACAACAAAAACGACCAAACCTGCACAACACACGACACTGCCTCGAACTCTGCCTCACAATATGAAGCCAACTCACATGACACTTCCGTCTCCACCTCCTTCTCAGCCGGACACCATGGCAAGTACGGCGAGTATTAGCCCAGCCGGAACTATGACTTGGTCGCACCTCAATCTGATCGACCAGCTTCTCCATGACAAAGATCGCCTACTCCGAGATAAGGACGAGACAGTGCGATCCAAGACTGAGCTGTGGCGAGAGTCTTACGATGCTCTCCGGAAGCGTGATGAAGAAGTTACCGAGCATCGAAACAGGATCTCAGAACTAGAGGGAGCTCTCAGAGCACGCGATGAAGAACTTGCTCGGCGAAAAGCCTTGACCCGGGAACTACACGCCAAGTATGCGAGCGCGAAGTCAAAGTACAGAAAGCTGGCGAAAGCGTTCGATGAGCACATGGATGAGTGTGACCCCGATGAGGATGTCGAAGAGCATGAGCACAAGAGTGCTCCAGGTGGGCCGATTGAAGATGCAGATGACGATGGTGCCGAGGAGGTGATAGAGCTGTACGGAGTCAACCTTCAAGTGATGTGGTTTGCATGTTTACTGATAGCCTGATTAGCGAAGACGAGGAACTGGATGCCCAGCACAAGCAATTGCAAGAGCTGTGGCCAATATGCAACAGCAAACCAGAGAAGTCGGCATCAGACGATGAGCCAGCGCAGAAAAGGCAGAGACTAGATTCGGTTGAGCTCGACAAGACGAGGGACATCCCATCGCTCCTGGCTGGTGTCTCAGCAAAGCTGCAGCTGTTGGAGCAGAGACCCTCAGAAGCTCTTGAAGACATGAGAGAAGAAGCCACGCCTTCTTCGGTTACGATGCCTGGCTCGAAGCAAAAGTTGGACCAGATGAGCGAGTCTGCTCTTGATTTCCCATTTGCCGAGGACGACTTCATGCCTTCCGCAAGTGCTAATGAGGCCAGTACTTCTGTGAACGAAGTGGACCCCTCAGAGCAGGTCACACAGTCGAAGTCGCTGGGCAACACCCAGCGAGACCTTGACGATGGCATGTCTCTGTTCGAATCTCCCTATCTACGACGACAAGCTGCCAAGTTGGTCACGCTGCACACTGGACCCCTCCTCCAGTGCGCAACCAAGGTCAGAGAACCCACCCGGTCGTCCTCCTTGTTGTCAGATCTAACGCGTTCTCCAGAAAGGGAGGACGTACTTCAGGAGACGCAGAAGGACGACGGGCCAACTCAGACTGCCACGGCAGCAATGACCAGGCTTAGAGACAACTTGCTCGTTCCTATGCGCTGCACAATAAGACCATTAATCGAGAGTGACGCGGGCAGCACATTCGAACTTGGCGATTCCAACATTATGGCTGATGGAGTACTGCATTCAATCTATGGTATCTTGGAGGGGGTGCTCGACAGGGCCAGATCAGGAAACCGTCTGTTACATCCGCGTACGGCTGTCTACTGCTGCTATGTCTGGGCACATCATGCCCAAACGGATACAAGCTGGACTCTTGAACGGCCCAGGAGGTATGCTTGCAGAGCGTGCTTGAAGAGCAGACGAGCTTGCTTGTTCTGGCAGGATCACGGCATTTGGACTCTTCTACCCCTGCCACCTGCTGCGCGGCCTTTGGGCAGTACGCCGCAGGATGTCTCATACTACATTCTTGAGAGAGCTGCTTTTCCAGACACATTTGAAGAGCTGTACGAGCTAAGTACCAGGCAGAAGTGGAATCTGAAGAAGAAGCAGCTCGAAGCCAGCCGTAGATAGGTAGCTCAAAATGTGATATCTGTTGGTGCAAGGCCTCTGGAAAATTGGTTTCCGGGAGCTATGACAGCTAAGATGCGATCATCAGAGGAGAAACACCGGTGTCGATAGGCCAGGCATGCCTATGGAGACACAAGCAAGATTCCATTTGCGTGAGGCAGCAAATTATTCTGCTAGACGAGGTTTGGCACAAGATCTCTGGGCCGAGACGCGTAGTCGACATGATTACTGCATTCATCCCGACCATATGCTGCCTGCAATATCGAGTGATAACAGCGTGCCACTGCTCCTTACGGTCACAATTGGGCTGATTGATTTGCATCATTCTCGGGCCGTTGATCATCCTGGGGCTACCACGTGGTGGGTTCTTGCGTACGGAATTATCTTCTGATAGCGAGGTGTACTCATGCTAATGGATATAGATCTACGTTGCATGATGCAAATATCACAAAGCTGAACACTTCACTTACACGCCAAGAAAATTAAGCTTCGCCGCTCGCGCCCGTGACGCGCGCCTCGACTCCAAAGCTGCGCACAGCTTGCTCTCCCCGAACATCGCACATTGCACTTTGTACTTACAACATCTTGCTGTGACCACTTCTTTCCATGGCGCAACACACGCATATTCCATCCTAGATTGCCACAAGGACAAGCGCCATCATGGAGAGCGCCATTTCTTTGGGCGTCCTCACTGGCGTCTCTTGGGGCGCCTCGAAATACCACGAGAAGCGGATTGCAGCGAGCGACAAGAAGGAGCGCCGCGAGCAGCGCCGTCACCAAGCAGAAATACAACGACACAAGCTGCGCGCAGACCTCGAACGCGAAAACCGCGAGATTGCTGAGCGAGAACGTAGGAAGATCCGCAAGCAGCTCGAGATTGCACGACATGATTATCATGATAGCTATGCGCAACAGCTGGCTTGCGCCGACTCGGGCGGACATATTACTTGTAAGCCAGCAATGTCATCTTGCGCGTGGCTTGTAGTGCTGACTTTCTCATCGCAGGTCTTCAACCGGCCGCCTTGACTCTGGATCCCACCAGCAATGGGTCCTCGAGTGTTCTGGACGCCGCTGGAGGAGCATTTGGCTTTTCTACAAGCACCTATATCATCGCAGTACTTCTTATACTACTGTTTGCCGCCACTGGATTCTTCTATCTCATCGTAGATCAGCTCCGTCAACATTGCAAGAAGGAACTCGAAGCGAAGGATGGGAATTTCGAACAGCTGAATTTGGACTTCACCACGATGACTCTCTCGCTGGAGACTGCTAAGCAGCAACTTCTCGACTCTGAACAGCATCAGCAGGCTAGTGCAACTCACGTCGAGCAGCTGCAGAACGATCTCGCCAACATGAACACATCTCTGGAAGACGCGAAGAGACATCTCAGCGACTCGGAAGGAAAACTTGAGGAGAGCTTAGAGATCACCAATCGGCTCGAGACGAATCTCGCCGAGGCAAACAGTTCTCTGGATAGCATGCACACCCAACTTGACGACTCTAGAGAGACGCTCAAAGAGAAAGTGGCTCGCGTTGAACAGCTCGGAAACAATCTCATTGAGGTCAAAGACTCGCTGGAAGCAACCGAGAAAGACCTTCAGGACTCCCAGAAGGCGCTCGAGGAGAACGCGACTTACGCTAAACAGCTCGAGAACAGCCTGGTCGAGGAGCGCGATTCGCTGAAAGATACGAAAGAAGAACTTCGCGAATCGAAGCAGAAGCAGGAGCAAAGTCTGGCGCTTGTCAAGCAGCTTGAGATTGATTTCGCTGACACGAAGAACTCGCTGCAGAGCAAGGATACGTTGCTTCAACAGGCAGAATCCGACCGTGACATGCACAAGACCAATAGCGAGATGAGACAGAAGCAGGTCGAGGAGAGCGGCGCAGAGATCTCAAAACTCCACGCACAGCTCACCTCCCTGCAAGAAGAGTGCAACGCATACAAACTTGCCAATGAGCAGAGCACTACCGATAAACAACAGCTTGAGACCAGTCTCGCTGAGGTGAAGGGTTCGCTCGATCACACCAGTAAAGAGCTCAGCAAGGTTACCACGGATCTGCGCAACGCAGAGCAAAAGCACAATGACCACGAAATGCTCGCTCGACAAGTGCTTGCAAAGTGTGGTGAGCATATTCGAGACGCTCGTGAAGCTCACCTGATTGTCAAGTACGGGCTATTGTGGCGGCTCCGCGTGCGAGCTAAGACGTCGGTACCAGCAGCGACATCCGTTACTGATGTCCTTGACGATGAGAGTGAGAGCGAGGGAAGCGATGATGCAGATGGAGAAGAGTCAGAGAACGGACCGGCTCCGGATGTGAATGGTCTAGAGGAGCGGGATGGCAAAGAAGGGAACAAGACCGATGAGGAGACTGGCACCGATGAACCAAAAGAGACCAGTGAAGAGCGTCAGATCGACGAAAAGGACAATGTTGAAGAGGAGCGGAGGGTCGAAGACAAGGAGACGTCCGCAAAAGAGTCGTCCACTGAAGAAAGCACCGGCACTTCTAAGGATGACCAGGAAAATGCTGGCAAGGGCCGTAGTGCTGGGCGGAGGAGGGAGCGCGGCATGGATCCGAATAAGAGAAAGCGATTGATTAGAGAGGGTGTGCTTCCAGCGTTCTGCGATCCTGAGTGGATTGATCCGACAACTGGACTACCTTCGAAGGGCAAGCCACCAGAGCATCTACGAGAGTGGTGGGCCACAGAAAGAGCGCGGTTGCAGAAGGAGGGCATCTTGAAGAAAGCAAAGCCTGCAGAAACCCAGCAAGATATGCTTCCGACAGCGGCTCCTCAGCCACCTCGAGGAGCTCCGACAGCACCACGCGCGATGATCGCAAATGTGTACCAAGGACCACCAGCTGATGGCAACGATGGGCCATTCCTAACGCGCAACCATCAAACCCGCCATTATACGCCACCTCCACCAGTTGACTTTACCTGGGCAAATCAGTCCCTGGCCCAGAGCACACAACAAGAAGCAGGTATACAGCCTCCGACTGAGCCCAAAGCAATGCGACCCAAATCTACTCAGCAGGATGC
This sequence comes from Pseudocercospora pini-densiflorae CBS 125139, assembly GCA_000504365.2. Taxonomy (NCBI): domain Eukaryota; kingdom Fungi; phylum Ascomycota; class Dothideomycetes; order Mycosphaerellales; family Mycosphaerellaceae; genus Pseudocercospora; species Pseudocercospora pini-densiflorae. The sequence goes on along the minus strand of KZ107257.1, from coordinate 78,012 downwards.
GAAGCCGAAGTATAAGTTCTTGCCTCCGCATCTCAGACACCCGCGAATACAACCAGATACCTTCGACTGGACGAACCAGAGCCTGGCTCAAAGCACGCAACAGGAGGCACAGAGTCACGCTGTGCCTCAGCAGCAGAATGGCATCTACGCCTCAGCCCATGCTAATACGGAAATGCCATCACTGCCAGGCCGCTGGAACAAGCCAGCTCAACCACAACTCAATGGCAAAGCACCTACCTTCCAGCCCAGCAATGGCTACCAGACCAAGTAGCATTGAGAAGGACAGCATGTGATCGACCATCAACCTCCAACCAGACAAAAATTATTCGAGCTCAGAACCCTTTGGGGAGACGACGAGAAGAGTTTATTTTCTGGGGAGCTTAGATTTCAATAGCAGAACCTTGAGGGGAGACGCGGAGAGATCTGGGCTCGTCGGAGGTTGATGGGATGGACGCTGTCTTGTCTTATGTTTGCGAGGTATATGACGAACTGAATCGGCGAGCGAAGCTTGTAACGACGCATGGTTGAATGAGGGAATGAACGTCATGAATGAAGGCACATAAGTAGAAAGCAAAAAGCATTTTCTACGTTTTACTGGTCTTTTCTTCTACTCCCAAGTCCAACAACACACTTCTCAATTATCTCCACCACTCGAATGAGAGTCCACACCAAATCATCCCCTCACCACTTCCCTAACACTAATCGTCACCCCTCTAGCAGAAACTTCCACACCACCCCCCAAAAGATGGGTTAGTGCACCAGCCATTCCAAGTATTAAACTGACCAGGCCACTGATTCCAGCAATAAGCATTGAAACAATCCCAGTAACCCCAATTCGCACCGGCACCAGGGAAGTTCCAGAAACCTTGGTGCTGCTGGCTAAGCTCTTTGGCAGCCTTGAGCATATCGGCAGTAGGCTTCTGGCCTGCGTGGGCTTGAGCGAAGTCCTTGGCGGAGTTCTGCATTTGCTGGACAGATGGGGCGGCCTCGGCGCGAGGGAAGTACTCGGCGCGGGTGTCGAGTTTGTCGTTGGGGACGGCGATGCCGTTCTCCTGGTCAGTCGATGTTAGTAGGGTCATTGGGGATGAGGGTGTGGTGAGCGTACGTTTGGAGAGGCGACTGGGCCTGCGATGGCAGAGCCGACAGCAAGAGCTGCGATGGAGGCGACGATGACTTTGAACTGCATCTTGACTGATGTGAAGTGTTTGGGAAAGCTTAGAGGTAGCGATGAGTCTTGTTGTTGCTTGGCTGCTGAGAAGTGGTGCTTGGTGTCGTTCTTCTTCGGGTGCTTCGCTGTGCTTATATGTCGTTTCTTAGCCTCGTATGGAGCGAGTTGATGGCTTGTCTGTGCGTCTTCATTCTGCCCATTCTGGCCACGTAGTCAAGTTTTTGCTTACGAATTTCAAGTTATTGAGCATCTTTGACCAGCGGTATCAGGCGGAAATGCAGAAGAGCTTTGACATTGATATCCGTGAAAGCCGGCAGTATGAATGTCAACAAGAGTCTCGCTGTCTATTCCGCAGGGGTTACGTTGCGCTTATGGTGTTGACTGCTGGAAAGTGACACACGTGATCTGCATTGGCCATCCTCTTGCTCGATATGGACAGCCACAGGGATCTTGCTGGTGACAGCCTCGTGCAGTCAAGTGCATCAGCGGGATTCGCAGCCTGAAACACTGCATTGCTGGCAAGACGGAAGCTCGCCAATGCCGAACAAGCTCCTTGATTGGTAGGCTTACGCAGCTCCCCTTCTCGATGTGAACGAAAGGCGGGAGTTGCCAGTGGAATGTTGATCGATGCAGAAGAGAAGTCGCCGTATGCGGAGATTGGACAAATGATATGCAAGATGCTGTAGCCTACTTCTTCACGGCCTTGTCCGGCTCCTTCTCGAAAATCTTAACCCACTTATCCCACTCTTTCGCGCCTTTTGAGAACGTGTTCTTGACGTCGTCCTTTACTTCGCTGATCTCGAACTGCTCATCTTCCCAATTCTTCTCCTCACCGCCTTTGTGCGCTGGAAACCAGCCGATAGCTTCAAGGACTTCAGTCTCACTGGGCGCCACGGAATACTTTGGAAAGAGCTTTGGATCGCGTTCATGGCACTTGGCTGCCAGATAGCGTTCGAGCACTTGGATGGTAGGCGAAGGAACAAAGTTGAGGGTCAAATTGTCTTCATCGTGCTTGCCAGAGCTGGATGTTGAAGTCAAGCGCTTTGTCACACTTCTGCTGACCTTGGCTCCACGAATGCTGCTGTACAACCAGACTGCATCAACCTCGAGGAGACCTCCAAATGGCCAAACCAGAACAGCCAGCATGTCGATGGCGAAGCTGACAGGCAGCAGTCCAGTGGCGATGATCGAGTCTCGTTGTGCTTTGGACTTTGATCGAAGCATGGTGTTGACGAACTCTTCGCGGATCTGTTCATTGCTGCCAGGCATGCTCGCAGGATACACCATGAGCATTTCCTCAAGCTTGATTGTCTTCTTGGTCTGTTCGCCCTCGGTGTGGCCGTCTTCAGCATGATGATCGTCCAAATCTTGCATTGACGCAATTCTATTCAGGAATTCAAGGTTGGATCCTTTTGTCTTGGACATTCCCCATGATATGCCTTTTGTGACATTGCCTTTGACACCCTTCCACGACATGGTCTTTACGTTCTGTGTCTTCGCTTCCCGCAACTCTTCGGCCCACTTGCGTTGTACTTTATGAACCTTTCCTTCTTTCTCGCCTTCTTTTGGCTTGGACATGAAGGGTGGTGGAGGAGGCGTGTAGATCAAGAATCGCTGAGGTATCTGCTCACCAGCTGTGCCGGACAGCTGAGGCTTTGGGAAGGGCACCAGATACCCGATCAACTTATGTGGATCTCTGGTGAAGTGTATAGGAGAAGCGACATCTTCTTTCTCGAGGCTCAGTCGTCCTTGCTGCTCGAACTGAGTGGTTCCCATCGGCTGATTGGCATAGTCTTGTGGATTGTACGCAGGTATCTCTGCTTGATGTGCTGGCCTAGGAGGTAGCTCTGGGTGTTGCTCATTCGGCCTTGGGGGCATTTCGGGTGGTATCTCATTGTTCGACATTGTCAGTCAGTGTGTTCAGTGTTCAGTTGTGTTAGCTGCTGTGTGCAACAGTGAGCAGTGCTGTAGATATTCAATATATCTTTGCTATCATCAGCGTTTGCCTGGCAATGCCCTGATTTGCCCACATGGGACGTCATGCTCTTTGCCGCGTGTCCAGCTACGCGCTCAGGTCGGTGGTATCGGCTTTGCGACATCGCCACACTATCTGGCGAAGCATCCAATAGCCACCAACATGCCACATGATGGATTCACTGCAGCATACGACAATCCGGTCAGTGCGACTGATAGGGTAGGGTCGAGCATTCGGGTGAGTTGATGGCAGGATTGAGATTCGTTCTCATGCCGAGTCTCGGGAGATTGGAATTGAGGCTGCGTCATTGCTCGACCTCTCAACTGAGATGCATTCTTGCATGGTAATGCTGTGAGCCATCCGCAGTATCACATCGGACTTGTACAGATCATGAAAGGGAGCAGGAGACGATGTCATTCGGGAAATGATGAAGTCGCGGGTCAGAAATTGGCACTCTTGGCCGAAGGCTTGTTTCCGAAACCGCCTGCCTGAGGTTGGTCTGAGAGGGAGGTGCGAGAGATTCTCTTCTAGTCATGAAATTGCAGGCTCTTTTGTCCTGTTTATCCAATGGTATTCGCTGAGCAATACAGCAGAAACACCTCAATCCGATCTAATTATCTACAAAATCTTCTCCTTGACGTACAGGTCCATGTACTCATCAACTGGCATCTTGTAAAGGGTGGCAGTGTCATTGTGGAGGTCGACCAACTTCTTGGTGTGCTCAGCAGAGAAGTGCGGTGCGATGTGGTTCTTGAACTTGAGCAGGATCTCTGGCTTCGCCTCTTCTCTCCGCAGTCTGTGTCCAAGAGGTGCCTCGACGACAACCTCAGGAAGCACAGTGCCGTCCTTCAGCTTGACGGTCAGGGCGTTGGAGATGGTTCGCTTCTCTGGGTCGTGGTAGTCTGCAGTGAACTGGGTGTCTTCTCGGCATTCGATCTTCTGTCTCAGGCTCTCAACCAGTGGGCTGGTAGCAGCCTCACCACCATCAGTGTAGTCATCAGCAGTGAGTCTGCCGAAGACCAACATAGTAGCAGCCATGTACTGAACACAGTGGTCACGATCGGCGTAGTTGTCCATGGGCTTGAATTGCTTGTCAATGATGCGGATGCAGGCCTCGTGTGTGCGGTTGACAACGGACTCGATGTCCTCAGCGGACTTGCCCATCTCCTTGAGCTGGTGGTGGATGCGCTCAGCAGCCTCGACAGCTGTCTGCGAGTGGAACTCAGCTGGGTACGAGACCTTGAACAGGACGTTCTCCATGACATAGCTGCCGTATGGTCGCTGGAACTGGAACTTCTTGCCTCCGAAGTTGACATCGTAGAAACCCCAAACTGGAGTAGAGAGGACAGTTGGAACACCACCTTCGCCTTTGAGGACCTTAAGAGCCATGTCTACGGCACGCTGGCAAGCATCACCAGCAGCCCAAGACTTTCTGGACATGGTGTTTGGAGTGTGTCGATAGGTACGCATGCTCTGTCCGTCAACCCAAGCTTGAGAGATAGCAGCCTTGGTCTGCTCCTCGTTCAAGCCAAGCATCTTGGAGACGACTGCAGTCGATGCAACCTTGACGTTTACAACGTGATCGAGACCGACCTTGTTGAAGCTGTTCTCCAAGGCCAAGCAACCCTGGATTTCGTGTGCCTTGATCATGCCCTCAAGCACATCGTGAATTGTGAATTGCTGTCCATTGCCAATCTTTTGTGTGCCTGCCTTGTTCGTCCGGTTTGCCCAGTCTGCAACAGCAAGAATAGCACCCAAGTTGTCAGATGGATGACCCCACTCAGCAGCCAGCCAGCAGTCGTTGAAGTCCAGCCATCTGATCATGGCTCCAATGTTGAAAGCACCGTTGATTGGGTCGAGCACATATGGGGTACCAGGCACACGAGTACCATTTGGCACTGTAGTTCCTGGCACGACTGGACCGAGGAGCTTTGTGCAAGAAGGAAATTCGAGAGCTCTAAGACCGCAACCGATTGTGTCGAGGAAGACGAAGCGTGCCGTATCGATCTAGAAAACATTGTCAGGAATATAGTCATGCCATGGCTTTTGGACGCTTCATACAGCCAGATCTGAGGTGATCTTGTAGTTGTGGATATAGTCTGCCATGTCTTTGATTTCTGGATCATACTCAGGCGCCTTGCCTGGCGGCGGAGCACCCGATTGAGGAGCCATTGTGGTCGAGAAAGCTCTGGCGGATTGGAGCTGAGCGAAGGGCGATCGTCGAGCCTTAAGACTTGTCTGAGCGAGTCTGCTCGAGGTGCAGAGTGGAGCTTTGCTGCTCCGGCTTAGGCTTCTGGTGGTTGTTCGGAGCAAGCTACGTGCTGCGACGGACGACATTGCTGTCTGCACTTCTAGAAGTAATCAAGTACGAGGTCAGATAAGAGCAGGATTCATGCACTGTTCCTCCAAAGAATTTTTCTAGAGCAGCTGCAGACAGAGATCAATGGCCAGCTCCACGAAGGCAGGGCAGCGTAAACAGTAGCAGCAGCATTGAGCAGCCCACAAAAGCTTGGAGCCGAGGTTAGCCGACGCGGATGAACCGTGCCTGAGAATGAGAACGAGAGCGAGATCGCCGTCTTCGCCGTCGCTCGCAATCTCTCACACGAATCTTGGGCGACTTCGCTCAGACAACATATTACCGGACTGCACGCGGTAATAAGCTCCGTCTTCACATGCTGTCACAGCCCGTGCGAGTCACAGGTCGATCGTAAGTGAACTCTCGAAACTGCCGCAGGAAGTGTGGCCTCAGCTCCTGCTTCTTCCGAAGTGGCTGGAGACCGCGAACTTTGCATAGTCGCTGAAGCTCTTCGAGGTCTGCCATCGGCATCATTTCTTTGGACAAGGAACACACCTTCTCATTGCCGTATGAGCGTGCTACAGCACCTGGTCAGATATGCACGACATCCTCGCAGGTGCAACTGAGGCGTCAAGCGTTTAGCAGACATCCGCTAGTGCTCAGGGAGACATATCCAATGGTCAAAAGATCACAGCCAGGATTGGATGTGCCCAGCACGTTGCACTGCAGTAACTTTGCAGAGCAGAATACGCGAGCCTTGGCTATGGAGATGACGGAAGAAGACCTCGAAAGACTCATTCCTGAGATTAAGGACTATCTCATCGCGCATGGTAGTCTCTTGAAGCTTGTGCGGTTCGAAGAACCCTCCACAGTTCAGGCCAGACCTGTAGGAGTCAGCATTGTACCGACGAAATTCCCCCAAACAGCTTTTGAGCAAGCGCAGAGATTACAGCCATGCATGAATGAGCTATACATTCGAGCCGCCAGCGATGAGTCCTGGCTCGAGGAGGTATTTCGACCATTGTTGAAGCAGGATGCGTTCTTGTCTTCACTATGGGGCATATGGCTCAAAGTGAAGGCGGCTGGTGTAGTCCAAGATGTGGTCTGCGGTATCTTCAGGTCAGATTACATGCTCCATGCAAGTAGCGAAGGCGAACCTCCGGCGATCAAGCAGGTTGAGATGAACACGTACTCTGTCGCCGGAGCATATCACGCACAGACTACAGCCAGAATGCATAAGCATATCAGCAGAGTGCAGAACGTAGGTATCAGGCTCGGTCTCATTATTAGTCGATCACATCAAATTCCTCAGTGTTACCGAGAATATCTAATAGCTCGCAGGACACAACAAAAATCTTGCCGGACAACGACAACATCACCTCAATAGTCTCCATGCTATCACAAGTCCACAATCTCTACAAACCCACAACATCCCATCCACTCTGCATCCTAATGGTCGTCCAACCACAAAACTTCAACATAGCAGACGAAAGGCCAATTGAATACTCCTTGTGGGACAAAAACATCCCCTGCTACCGCTGCGAATGGAACGAAGTCCTCTCTCAGACAACATTAACACCAGACCGCACTCTACTTTATGGCAACACTTTCGAAGTCACGACAATCTACTACCGAGCAGGCTACGAAGCATTCGAATATCTCAACAAAGATAATCCAAGACTCCATCTCGAACTCTCCCGCTCAATAAAATGTCCAGATATCTTAACCCATCTCACGACGTTCAAATCCGTTCAAGCAGCTCTTACACAACCAGGCGCGGTAAGCATTCCTACACCTCTTCAGCCTCATTCATTACTAACCTACATAGCTCGAACACTTCCTGCCATCCTCATCGTCATCTTCCGCTCGAGAAACATTCATGCCAATGCATCCCCTCTCCACCACCACAGTCCCCAACACCTCTTACGATTCCTACGTCCTAAAACCCAACCTCGAAGGCGGATCCCACAACATCTATCCCCCGTCCATCGAACCCTTCATCTCCAAACTCTCAGCCTCGCAATACTCAAACTACACTCTCATGCAACTCATCACACCTCCACCCTCCACCGGAATCCTAATGACCCCGGGGGAGATTTATGCTGGAGAAGTGGTGAGCGAGCTAGGGATATTGGGGACGGTTATCTGGCGGAGAAGTGGAAAGGAGGTGGAGGTGTTGAGGAATGATGTAGCGGGATGGACATTCAAAACAAAACCAGCAGAAATAAATGAGATGAGTGTTGTTAAAGGGTATGGATGTTTTGATTGTCCGGATTTGACGGACGAGTAAATAAATTGGATCTTGATGCCTGGGAACGACAAGTGTAAATTTTCCAATGATTCAAAGCATGTCGTCTAGATTTTACTTGTACATATAATCTCTTTCTTTGGTGGCTAAACTGGCCGACCGGGTATCTCATCCTTTAAAACCAAAACTTTCTCACGCCTTTTTCTAGCGTGTCTCCTATCCCCCTTTCATCTAGAGCCTCCACGATCGCAATCAAGATCATACGCCTCTCAAGGTAGCTGGGTTTCCTCACTTGCTCTCGCTCCTGGAGCCAAAATCGACATACTTCTTTCGAAAGTTTAGTATGGCGGAGCAGCCATAATAGCATTCGGTCTCCTACTCTCCTCAATCTTGAGTCCCGCAAGTAAACTCTTCAAATTAGCCCCAGGTCCAACTTGTTGAGTATGAAGTTCCACATGTCGTTTCCCCTCCAAAACATCCTCAAGATCTTTCGCCCTGACTCTAGGTTTATGATTGGAAGCAAGATGATCAGTACCATTACTGGTATTCTGACCAGAACTCAAGCGTCTCTCGACACCAAAATTCGGCAGCATTAGTAGTTGAGGGTGGCTCTGGTGACTTTGACCTATGCTGCCAGCACGTAGTGATGCTGGCTTGGTCTTTTCGACGAATTTTCCGAAACAGTCGTCGGCTTCGAAGTCGAGCATGTTGGAATCTTTCTCGTCGGATTCATATCTGGCCCAAGTCGCGACAGTGTCTTTGTATGCATTTCTTACTTCTTCGGTGCCGGTCCGAGCAAGCCATTGTGTGCCGTCCCATACTCCGACGGGAACTCGGTTGCGATTGATCACCACATTTCCGTGCGCTTGTTTCCTGGTCGTTTGGGCAACTTCGATGATGTTCCTGATAATTTCGAGCGCCGTCTTGCGAGCCTCGTCAGTGGTGAAGAATGCGCTTCGTAAGCTGTTTGTTCGCGGGCTAGTCTCAGGTCGGATACTTCCAGAGTCGAAGCGGTCGGCAGGCTCTGCTGTGCTTTCATCTATGTCCGCAGTAGACTCGTTTGCAGCAACTGACATGTCATTGTTTGACGCTCGTGGGTCGGCAGATGTGGCAGGTCGCTGAGAAGGTGCGGCGCCGTTGACAGATCCCTTTGGTTTCTTGTGCGAACGTGACTGGTCTTCCCCGAAGATTCCCTTCTTGAAGTCTGAGGCTGATGGGTATGCACGTACGCGAACGAGGATCGCTGCGATCATATCCGTGACCTGGTCCGAGTAGTATACGTGTGATGCAAGACAGGCTATGCAGCCCTTCAGCTGCTGGATCGTGTTCGCAGCGGCATTTTTCTCGTTCGTAGAAGCTGTGTTCTGGCGCGAGAGTGCAGCAGTATCTGGTCTGGAACAATACGCGACAGATCGCAGCACTGATGACATGAGCCCGATCAAGACATCCATTACCGAGAGTCCTATCAGATTGAGGTCCGAACAGACGACGCTGTGTATCATCTTGGCATATGTCTCGTGTGGTCGGAAGAAAGAGCCTTCGATTGGCAGCTTGCCGAGCACATCTTGCGCGGTATAAAGGATCACAAAGCGATCTTGCACCGAAGTCCACTGCGTGACCAGGCGGAACAACTGCGCTGCCCAAGTGCTGATATCTTTCGTGCTGCCTGTCGATAGCAGTCGATTCTCCTCTTCAGCGATGTAGCGCATGAAGGCGATGGTGGCCGCGCGGACTTGAGCACGGTTTTGTGTCTGGAATATGACCTTCAGGCAGTCAATGGCGAGCATTCCAGCTTCTTCCTCTTCGAGTTGGTCGGCATCTTGCACAGTACCTTCAGCAGCTCGTGGATCTGGTTCATGGTCTTCCTGCAGGCCAGAGAATGTCCTCACAGTCGCAATGCTCTGCCTTCGATTTACTGACAGCCGCTCTTTATCCTCCTCATCCTCCGATTTGTTGATCAAGCTCTTGAAGTGCTCGATATAGTCTCGCTTATTCGGGTTGCGCAAGTTGCTCAGGATTGCAGCCATTGACCCATCAAACTCGCGGTTCCACACGCGCTCGAACTGCTCTGTAGGAGAGAAAATGCTCGTTATGGCAGCAACTCCTGCCTTGCGTAGGCGCAGAGCATCATGAGATGCCACCGGCGTTGTAGCCTTCCCAATCTTCTTCGACGTGTTCTTGGCCAGGTCAGAGTATATGCGCACGACTTCGACATAAAGTGCTCGGTATTCGGAATCGGCGGCAAGGCTTGCGGCGTCTTGATGCTGGCAGAAGACATCCCATGTTCCCGTCGTTGCCTCGATCAGGCTGATATCGTTGGTCTTGTTGACGATCTCTCGGATGATTCGTAACACCTGAGGCCTGTGTCAGCATTCATGCCACGCGTCGCGAATCTCCGCGTGTAGGCATGCAACGGAAGACTCACGAAGGGTGCTATAAGCGCAAATCCAGAAGCGCGATTGATGGTATTATGCTCGAGAATAGCCGTGAGGATTTGCAGGGTGACATGCACCGCGGCGCTTTGCCAATGGTAGACATCGCTGGCTGTGCGCGTTTCCAGAAAGTGGCCAACTTTGGGGAGCTTGTGTTGCCGCGTGCTGGCGTAGTAGAGCAAATATGACAGTTCCGAGCTATTGGGCTTGACGTCTGCTGCCGAGTTCTTGGGCAGGCGAGGATAGCACTTCAAGATCAGTTGCTGATGTTTGGGGCGAATGCGCTGCGGTCGTCCAGGCACTTGAGGCATCCTTAACAGCACACTCTACGCACTCCGAAGGGCCACTGCAATCCTCCGCAGCATCTGTCGAAGGCAATATCAACAGTGCGTGTTCACTGTATTGCCTCGAGCGTCCCCTGTTGTCCCCTGCGTTCCAGATACGAGTCGACGAATGTCAGGGAGGTTGGCTGAATGTTGGTTACGTAGAGAGGTATACTTCTCAGCTCAAAGACCCACTTCCCGGCCTGCCGATCTTATGCACGCTTTCGCATTCTCACTCTTGCATCAACTTTCTTTGCACTGCTTATCTGTCTCGTTAAGGATCGTCTCCAGGGTGGAAGAAGCAAGAAAAGGAGCTGTTCACAATACGCTGTCTGATCAAGCCGTCACGAAGCCTGAATTCTGTCTACATTTCCATGCTGTCCTACACCAGAACAACGAAAGGCCTCGACTTGTCTAGCACGAACGCCTGGGCGCCTCGTTTGTGATTCGTAGATGCCTGCTTGGACTCGCTGCTAGCAAGAAAATGGCGTGGACAGCGTCATGTCGTGGCATATATGACCGCGACCAAAGCAGGCACGTTGCGAACATCGTCACCATGAGACTTTTCAGTATGCTGATGCGAACAGCACTTTTCCTGTTCCTGGGGACGAGTCTGAAGATTTCCGCAATCAATCCAGAACACGACTTCCTAGCAATACACGTGCTGATTGTGGGACTCGCTAGGGCGCGGCTAGTATATGCATGTGACGACGACCTGCATGGTAGTCAAAGGTTCCAGGCCACTGTATACACGGCTATTCAGTACGACGTGCCTCACGTGAAACGATGTCGCAGAAGGGAATAGAATGATCGCTTCGAAAAGTATATCATTCGAGATCTTGAGCCACATGTCTATTCTCTGGAATCCCAGTAGAAGCCTAAATGCTCATCTATGCCTATATCGAGCTTCGCGACGGCTGCCCTTAGGTCACTACCCATGGCCTCGGGACCGCTTCCTACGATCTCAGCACCTCCGCCAACCGTGACAGTTCTCTCTCGGAAGTCAGATACAATGTCTGTGCAGGACGGGTGGTGGTCCTTCAACCAGTGAATAGCAAACCGAGGATGGCTGATGGCTAATAGCTCATCTAGCGACAGATCCGACTTCTGAGAGGATATTGACGATACAGTTGTCTCGATTCCAGCCTTCTCGGACACCGGGGATTCTGCTCCTGCTTTCGCTGGCGACTTGAGCTTGTGTTGAACATCGCGACTGACGTATATCGACACTGTCAGCCCTGCCCTCTCACTGAGAAGTGTCTTGAGCTGAGATAGCTCGCTACTCAGCCAGAGAAGATCTTCTGCTTTGCGTACAATCCACACAAAGTCCAGGACTGCGGCTTTAGTGATGCAGTGCTGGATAGCGGACATAATGATGGGATACGTGAACGTTACTCCTGTTCCACCGGCGATGGTGAGAATGTGCTGGCTTTCGTAAGATGGAAAGCTGTTGCCATAAGGACCGGTGAGGATTACTGGAATGGTGGTGTTTCCAAGCTGTGCAAGTTTCCTGGTCTGGCCATCCCGCACTCGAATCAAGTAGGTATGATGCTGCACTCTGCTGTTCGGCTGTGGCACTGATGAGACGGTGTATGGATGACTCTGCCAGATGCTCAAGCTTAGAAACGTCAGGTAAAAGTGTTGACCTGCCTCCCACGGCTGACGGTGTTCGTAGTCGAAGTCCAGTCTGATCACAGTGCCGTTATCGTCTGTCAACACCTGCACATCGGCTTGCGCGCATCTGAAACCGAGGGCACTGCCTTTCGTCCCACCCATGTGGATATACGCAATCCGAAGGCCGCGGGCAACTTGGTCGAACACAATCAAAGCCAAGCTGAGCACCATCCAGCACCATAGCTTGTCCCAATGGCCCCAGCAAGCTCCGATATACAAGACAGCAATGATCCAATGTGTAACCTTGAAGAACTCATAGCCGGTCTTGCGGATGGCCCACTTGGTGCTGAATACCGTCAAAAAGCTGATGAAGGCCATGGCGATACATCCAAAAATCATGTATTGCTGCTTGATGAAGTCGACATACGTCTTCGGCTGCGGCTGATACAGCTTCGCCTCGATGATGGTCCAGCCAATCGTGTGCAGCGCGCTTTGCACAAATATTACTCGTCCGAGCCATCGATGGAGAAAGTTGAAGTGCTGATAAGGAATTCCAGTGATGAGCGAAAGAACGCTTTCTCGCATGCATAGCATCACCGTAAACGGAGTGAGTGCATATGCCAGAGCGCCAATGCGATCGCTCCATGGTCCCAGCCCTGTTCGCGTATTGTGGAGAGTCGAATTCTTGATCGGCGTCACTCGGGTCTGATACCAGATGTTCACCAGCCTAGACATGTCAGCGCCTATTTCATCGCGTCAACTCTGCCACTTACGAGAAGACAAGCAGATACACCAACATCACCGCCAGAATAACCAGTTGCAACCTGCTGACCCTCCCAAATAGCCACCGCATAGGCGTATCAGCAAGCAACTTCCTCTTCCACATCGAAACACGATCGCCAACATCAAACATCAGCGCAGCAGCACCATGACTTGCTCTACCCGCCCTCAAAACCCTCAGCATCGCCCAAAGAGCCAATACCCCCAGGATCACACCCCAAAGGATGAAAGTATACAGCATCGAAGTCTCATGGCCACTATAGACCGCCTCCAAATACTCGCAAGTTCCGACATCTTTGGTACAAGGTAAGATTCGACTCGGATATGCCCAGTAATGTTTCGTTGTGGTGTTCGCTTCGTTGTGGTCTTGGATATGTCTTGCTAGAAGCTCGAAAGCCATCTCGTCCAATAGGGAGCAATGAAAGTGGTCAAAGAAAGTTCAAGGTAGCATTCTTCTTTTGTTAAAACTGCATTCCTTCTAGAAGTTCATATGCATGTAACCAATTGCCAAGATTGAGCACGTTTGAGAAGAACGAATGCAAGCCACACTACAGCGGCACTTACTGAGAACACGATAGGTGGGAGAACAAACCTGAAGGCGTGGGCATTTCTTTCTCGGCCATATTCTTCGTTTGAGGTTGATGTTTTCTTGGCTGAGCAAGTTTCCACTCAGATCCTTGGCGATGGCGATGAATACGGGATATTTGCCGATAACAATGAAGGGCGGCAGATCTTCTTAGATCTCCGAAGACCTAGAGAGAAAAACATGCCGGCGCTCACCATTGTTGCAGAATATTGAGATGACAGCGTTGTGGTGAGAGCAAGAGATGTTGTTGCTGTCAAGAGAAGACCAAGAGCAATCTCGGCTCAGTTGCCGTCCTTGTTGGCTCCTTCCGACGCGTCGAGCTTCGTAGATGCACTCCTCCTTTCACTTCTCATCAGCAAGAGAATCGCGAACAATGTCGTCGACACGTCCTGTGTGAGGACATGCGTGTGCGCTCGCAATGGAGCAAATAGCCACTTTGGCTCGAGCCTGCTGAGACGGGGCCTTGTATACCATGTACGGTCAGTCTGAAATCGGCCGCTACACACGACTCTGCCGGACAACTCAAGATCTGGCCGGCATTCTACGGGCGAGAGGCCTGTGTCGAGCGTGCAGTGCAGCTCACATCTCCGAACAGAAGCCAGCCGACCGCCTACCGCAAAGACCTTAGATCAAGTGACTTCCCAAGCCCGCAGATTTTCACGTTATCTGGCGAGAAGGTGTAAAGCAGTCAGATCGCTCACGATGATTGCGCATAGGCGAGTCAGAACGGTGACTTCTTAGCGAGGAGAATATCCTTTGCCGTGAAGAGCTTACGGTATGTATATGCATGTCTATATCATTCTAACTTGCGAAAGCAAATTACCAAGGCAGCTCGAAATTGTCCCTGTGCCAGAACTTCCCAGTCTCTTCAATACTCTTCTCGAGCACGATCTTCCACAGTCCACCAGCAGCAACCTCTGGCTCTACAACACCCGGGATCTTCCAAATTTCGGGGCTCAAATTCGTCTTCGTAAATCCAGGATGCAGCATGGTCACGACTACTCCCTTGTCCTTCAAATCGACCGATAATGACTTGAAGAAGCTGTTCGCTGCTGTCTTGGAAGCTCGGTATGCGTAGTACCCGCCAGACGTATTGTCGGCTATCGAGCCAACTCTTGAAGACACTACCGAGAGGCGACGGGGCTCTGGTGCAGCCAAGATATTCGGAAGCAGTGCTTGCGTGAGGAGGAATGGACCGTAAGTGTTGATCTTGAACTGCTTTTCTATTGTATGCAGATTGCAGGTCTCTAACGAATCCTCGGTCTTTGGATCGGCCATGATGCCTGGACACTGTTAGCGAAAACCACTTTAACGCGAACGCCACAGAGAGAGCAGCATACCAGCAATGTTCAGCAGTGCGTCTATGGGCTCATCTCCGATGGACTTCTTGAACTCATAGATTGATTCAGGGCTCGTCACATCCAAGCGGGCAATCTTGCAATTGGGCCCCTCGATGGACTTTAACTTATCACCAAGCACAATGTCCAGCGCGTAGACCTTCCAGCCATCTTTCAACGCAATCTTCGTCATCTCATGCGCGATGCCGCTATTGCAGCCTGTCATTACCGCGGTAGGCATCTTCGAATGGATCGGGAGCTGTCGATGGAGTTGTGGTGACACGGTACAGCGGAAGGCCTCAAATGAAGATCTCTGTCGCAGAGGGCAATGCTAACACGGAAGCTCACAGTACACGGATTACAATGAGTTCAAGTACACGATCGTGGATGAGAAATCAAACGCGGCGTCGAAGCTCGCCAGCACATCAGATCACGGCTTACTACGCGTGGTTGATCAATCACGACGTCTTGCGATGCTTCTCAGAGCTGTACCTGGCCTGCTACGATCGCCAGCACGGTGTCGATCCATGCGCGGCAGAAGGTCCGGCCGCCTTGCCGTCCCCACAAACCTTCTGGATGGCGTTAGACTCGAACGTAGCGAGGATACCCTGTAAAATCGACACTTCTTGCTCAAGATACACGACGATTTCAATGTTCTATCAATTCATCCTGCGCCTGTGCCAATGGTTTCGATGGATGCTATTCGTTCCGAGGCGGCCAGCCTACAATTGTCATGCCGGAATCGTCTTTGCATAAAGCGCCATGTCTTGGGGTGGACAGCAAGTTCTAGGACAAGCACTACAATGGACATGCCTGGGCTTTGGCGATGGCGGGGCAGTCTCAGAACAGACAGCATCCGTGGAGACTGAGACCTCGTGAGCCTACGAGCTGAGCGCCACCACATGGTTTGCTCAGTGTACCTGCAGCTTCCCCACTTTTTGCAGTACGCTTTACCGCTTTGGCAATCAGCCCAGTGAACCGAGCACCGATCCAGACACCAGGATAGGATCTTTGCGCGTTCACAGACGAGTCAATCTGGAGCCGAGTGTACGGATGGCTGCGGTCCACACACGGAGCACGAGCATTGTCCCCGTCTTTTCCAGGATTACCTGCACCCCGCGTGAGGGCTTGAACATCGGAATACAAAATGTTATAACCATTATGGTTGCACGGAACAGTCGCTGTAGAAAAGAGCTAACTTCGAGGAATACAGTCTGCACCGACAACACCAAGCAAAGATCCCGCATCGAAAGCCATTGACACCAAAAGAAACCACGAACAGCAAATATGGTCCTTACAGTCTACGGCTACGTTCCAGCCTGGGGTCTACCAGACATCTCACCCTACGTAACAAAGCTCATCTTCTTCCTCAAATTAACAAACACACCATACAAATACCAAGCCGAATCTCGCCCAATTAGACAAAAACTCACCATACGGCAAACTCCCCTACATAATCGACGACGATGGAACAAAAGTCGGAGACTCAAACAAAATCATCGAATACCTGGGCAAGAAACATGGTATTACACTCGACAAAGACCTAACACCCAGCGATCGCGCAGTAAGTTTGGCTTTCGAAAGACTAGTCGGCGAACACTTGTACTGGTCCGGAATCATCGAACCTAGATGGCGAAGAGATGAGGGTTGGGAAGTTTACATTCCATATATCGTAAGCACCTCCCTCCCCCCCTCCCTTACCAACCTCCTCTAACTGATTGTCATCTCTAGGTCCAAGGCGCAGAAGTCGGTCCCGAACTCCGGCAAGCTTTAGACGATTTCCGCGTTCGAATCCTAGCCGGTTTCAACGGCCAAGGTATGGGACGCAGAGATTCCGGTGCTGTTTTGGAATTATATAAAGAAGATATCAATGCTGTGTCCGACTTTTTAGGCACGAAGAAGTTCTTCCTTGGGGACAGGCCGCATAATATTGATGCTGCGGCTTATGCTATGTTGCGACATTGTGTGGATCAGCCGCAGAAGTGGGAGGGGACGGGGTATGTTGAGACTAAAGCGAATCTTGTGCAGTATTTGGAGAGGGTTAGGGGGGAGTTTGGAATCTAGGCATGGAGAGATCGAGGGAGGACTGGATAGGTGTGCGTGTAAGTGTACATACGTTACGAACTTTCAATGTCATTCCATCTCAGGCTGGTTGCCAAGGCAGCTGTTCCTTTTCTTGAGGTTCTGAAATGCTGGTTTCGATGAGATGATGTACTTCTGCGTGCCTTGAAGTGAGAATTGAGGAGCTCACATCTGAATCTCTCCGCCTTGTCCGTCACAACATCTACCATGAGAAAAGAGACGCAGAGCATCGTGGAGAACGCAGAGAAGAAATGGACATCACATGCAGAGAGCTCACGTTCTTCCTTCTCCAAAATCCCAGCTCGATCGGTCACGGCAAAAAATGATGTGGGAAGCTTCGTAGAGGACGTAGAGAGGAAAAGAATGCGGTAGGTGAACAGTCTTACTTGCGTACGCCTGATCACTCACAATCTCTTCCCCGGAATCTGAGCTCCAACACCTGCCACAAGGAAAGAGATCAAGAGCATTCTTGAGTATGCAGCGAAGAGACAGGGGTTACGAAGTGAGCTTTCTCATGAGAAGTTTGCCTGATCACTTCCAGATTCGGTGTGGAACGCTTGCGCACCCAGATACGCGGACGACTCCTGCGTGGAGAGTCGCGAAGACTTTCGCTACGTGAAGTGCTTCGCGGTGACTTACGTCTTCACTCTTGTCGAGTAATCTCACGTTTCACTCTCCACGGAATGTGACTGTACAGCTAGGCTTGGTCTCGCAACACGCCTCGCAGATTCGTCTCCTTCGTAGAAATGCAAAGATTTCTGCTTTGTGATATGCTTCGTGGTAACTTCTGCCTTCACTACCACCCTGTCACCTCACACGCAACACTCCGAGGCTCTTGACTCTAAGGTACCGATTCCCTTGATCTTGCTTCACATCCCTCAGACGCCTCCTAAACTACGAGCTGCCTACCAGAATGGAATCTCCGGCTCAGGCTCCTGAGCTTCCTCGTAGCCCTCCAGTCGAACAAATGGTCCCTTATTCTCCAGCCCAATAGCGTCCATCTGCGGGACCATCTCATTGACCTTCGCCTGCAGATAGTCCGCCTTCTCCAAATCGAACGTCTCCCATCCAGCTTCCCACCACAATCGCTGCTCAGCAATCATATCCTCCTCCGTACGAGCCAGAGCACGAAAGTTGTGCTTCCGATCCTCTATGCTCTCCTGACACAGGCTTTGGACTTGTGTGGCGAAGAATCTCATTTCGTCGATATGGAACGCGAAGCTTCGCTTGGCCAGGACTGCTTCGACACGGATGCCGAGCGGGATCTGCGCTCGAAAGGAAGGGGCTTTTTGGTCGGTCTCCATCGAGATGATGAAGTCCTTGATGTGGTGCATGGAGGTCGTCTCGCTTTCAAGACCAAGTTCGACGATGAGGAAGCGAGCGTCCCAGACGTGGACTGGAAAGTGCGATAACGCTTCCCCGATGATCTGGTCTGACTTCTTAATGGAGTACGCAGACTTATGGGTAGCATCGACTGTGAGCTTGAGCAGGGCGCCAGCTGTGTCGCGGACGAAGATCTCGTAGCGAGTATCGGTCTCCAGCCCTCCTGATACTTGGCCACGGGCAAGATTTATGAGAGATGTAGCGTCGGCGGTGGAAGTAGTCAGGCGACTGAGGAATTCGGACTTGAGAAACTGTGCGTTCTTTCTGAAGCTGGTTTGGAGATCTGACGCGTCGTGGACGTGGTGCGTCAACTTCTTCCAGTTCTGCTCATCGTGGCGCATTAGAATGGTTCCAAATTGCGCAAGGAGCTTCACTGGACCAGTCTCGCTCCCAGTGTCGTCTTCCTCTTGCATCCGCTGTCTCTCCTTTTCTTTCTCCAGCGCCACTCCGAAGGGATGCTTAGCAGACGTAAGCTTCTTGGAGGCCGATAGGTGCGGCAGACTGGCTGCTGTGGTCTGAGCGCTAGTGGAAGCTGCTTGTAGTCGATTTGGAGTGACTGATGGTGCTTGGACTGCAGTGGGTGTCTTCTGCAACATGGCTTCTTCGCGCTTCTGGGCTCTCTTTGACTTGGGTTGTGGAGCGGGATCTGGAAGCTCCAATTGAGCGACGATCTTCTTGCCGATTGGCTTGGTCTGATTCTTCTTTTGAGCCATACTAAAGTGCTTTGGATGTGAAGCAATGTTGATGTTGATGTCGATTGCGGTGTCCTGCTTGGTCGAAATCTTCTGAGCGGGTCTTGCCACCTCCAGCTCGGCCTCGAAACGTCCCTGCAGCTTCGCTTTCTTCCTCACTTCCGCTTCAAAACTTGATCACAAACTGGTTTTCAAACTCCATCACCATCCAGTCATTTGTCCATCAAATAGAGACGGCGACCCTGTTGGATAGCAAGCATGTCGACGTACCTGCATAGCTCGCTGTACATTTTCAGCGAACAAGCCAGAGAAAAGATCCTGCAGGAATTCATCAACACCGTCCGCGATGTCTCGGTCGACTGCTGCTACAACGCGGACACCCACACCTTCGAGATCAGATGCCCTTCAATGAAAGGTCCGCACGCCGACGATGTGCTTTCCAAGATCATCCAGCGCAGGATAGACGAGTACGAAGAGAACGAAGAGCAAAGTGGCGTGAGTGGATGCCTCGCCTCACAAATCTGTCTCGTACTGACTCCTTGGTAGGACGACGACGATCTCATTCGATTCCCTGAGAGCAAATTCGATGCGCTCGACAACTTCGTCGAGAGCAATCCAGAGCACTCCAGGCAATCGCGATCCTCTGAAGTCCAACCAGTCGCTCGCAGCCACATCATCATCGCCAATGTTGAGCTGCTGAAGGTCTTTCGACTGCATGACTTGGACGAGTTCGGCTTTCTGGAGCGGACCTTGGCGCCTGTCACTAAGAAGATGGAGAGCCTGCTCGGCTCCGGTGTGACTTGCAGAGCCGCTCGGTATGATGAAGCACAGTATCCTTCTCGCGCCTGAACATGTTGCTAACTGCGGCTTCGTCTTAGCTTCGATCCCAATGATGGCCACGTCTTCAACGGCCGTACTGGTAAGAACAAGCTGATCACCAACGGCGGTCCATCGCAGTGCGTGCCACTACAGCTGCCCGAATTTGGTATCCTCAGCGACGACCGGACGATGAGCAACAAGCCACCAGAGAACATCGCTGACGATCAATGGGAGATGGAGGAAGCTGACGAGAATGTCGGTGTCAACAAGTGGCTCCTCGGCGTCGGAAGAACGATGGATTCTCAGGTCAATCCAAACGTGGAGAGACCAGACGTGCCGAAGGATACAAAGCAGATGCTAGCCAAGGAGCAGACCCATGCTACCAGTCGAGCCAGAGTGCCAAAGGGCGCCAATGTCGTTTCGAGCGACCTCGAGGATTCTGACGACGAAGACGATGAGTCGACTGTCGCTGACTTCAGCGACTTTTTGGCCTCAAAGCGTTTCGCCCAAGCCGCCCAGGCCGATCAAGAGTTGGAAGACAGCGGAAGTGAGGCGAGCGAAAAGACTGAGACGGGTCCTTCCTTCGCATCTCTGCTCCCTGGTGGCAATTTAGCTCCTCAGAAGCGGCGCGATTCTGGAGACTGGAGTGCTGTCGTCCAAAAGCCTAGTCAGACCGCGCCAGCACTGAGCTCCGATATGCAAAGCTGGCAGCAAGCTAGTCCCATCAAGGCCTCTCCAGCAAACGACGATGGTCAGTGGGCCGACTATGGCGGGAAGTATGCCGCTCGTGACAAGATTGGCCTCAAAGGCAACGCAGACGCCCTCGTGGGCTGGGATCGGGACAACTATCAGCCTGATCAGGATCAGTTGCAGCGCAACGCGAGGAAGAGACCATTGGCGATTCGTGGTGCGACTCCTTCGGTAGCCTCGACACCGCTCAGCATCAGCGGAGAGTCGACAGCGACTGGACAAGGTACAGCGGCATGGAGCGCGCGCTCGACCTCAGCATCCATCTCAGAGGCGTCCTCTACTGTCGCTGCCAAGCCCATCAGATGCTATGCGGACTGGGATCCTAAAGAAGCAGAATGGAAGAATGCGGTCGCGCCTGCGGCGACAAACGCCGGCCCTAAGACCAAGCTCATCGATGATAGAGCTTTCCCGACCTCCACGCCCATGAAGCCGCCACCGGGCTATCTCCACCAAAAGCCAAATACGCGGGTGCGTGTGTTGAATCAGGACTCGGTGGGAAATCTGATCGACCTCGAAGAGAACGTGATGGACAAGGAGCCTGAGAATGTGAGGCCTTCGGCGTTCAAGATGACCTCACGTCCAAACGCTGTCCTCGCTCCGACTCAAGCCTCGACCAATGGCACTTATGCGTCATCCGCAGCTGTGCGTGAAGCTGCTCCCAATATGAGCGGCGCAAGTGATCTCCCTCCTCCACGCAAGCTCCAGCTTCCCAGCGACTACACGCGCCGCATCACTACCAACAAGTACAAGAAGTGAGGGAGACCCATAGCAATGCATGACGCGGCTTGAAACATGAGCAGCACCAAAGACTTTTCTCCTCTGCAAACGCTCCAGCTTCCCAGCGATGACATGCATCACGGCACGATTCAGTCCAAAGAGCGATGAAAACGGAGAATTGCCAGCAAGGAAATGACCAGTGTCGGAGAGAGAGCCAGCTCGTTTCGTTCGTTAATACTGTACAGTACAGTGCGGATCACGCCCGAGTCCGAGTCAAAATCCTGCGATCTACCTAGAGTGGTGGTAGTCGAGACAGCAATTGAAAGCTCACATGTCAGGATGCCTGAAATTTGTGCCTCAGCCTGTGACCTGAGGATGTTTCCTTTCCAGCCTCAAAGTCCCATTCCAGTTCCTGTATATCCCAAACTCCGAAAAGGCATCAGCAGCAAAGTTCATGATTGCCGCTCCTCCCAATGCATGCTCTCTTTCAATGTCTCTTCTCAAGCTGTTCTTATTTTGGGTATCCCTCGCGTGCCTTACGCCAACGCTAATCAAACCATCATTACGAAAACCTCAAGGCATGCTTCAATCTTCCTTCCCATCCTCACCACTCTCATCCAAGTCTGTGTTCTTCTTGACGTTCATAACCCACCGCATATCATTAACAACCTTATCCATCTCCACACTCAACTTCCTACTCCTCTCCGTCTCCTCCCTCCTCTCACTCTCCACAAGCTGTAACCTCTCTTCCCTCGCTTTACTAATTTCTTCCCACTTCGCAACCATTTCCGCTTGCAAAGCCTTCCCCCTCTCAATCTCTTGATGTTGTTGTTCATGCACAACATTTAATTTCAGCATCGTAGCTTTATCTTCTTCCAGAACTTTTTGTAATCTTTTCACTTCCGGTTCGAGCTCTTTCTCAATTCGAGATTTTTGCGCCGAAACTCTGCTTTCGTACATTTTTTTCGTTTGTTTGATTGTGGTTTTTAGGACGTCGTTTTCGGTTTCGACTTGGAGGCGACGTTCTTTGTGTTCGCCGACTTCGCGGTCTTTGTCGTGAATGGCGGTGTCTCGTTCTCCTGAGAGTTTTTGAGCGAGCTGTTCGACTTTTTCCCGACGCTCTTTTTCAGCTGCAAGTTCCTCCTTTACGTCCGCGAGTTGGCGATCTCTGCGGCCAAGCAAGGCGTGGTCCACGCTCCTAGCGTGGCTGAGGTTCTCGTTTTCTGATTCAAGAGCTTCTATCCGTGGCTTGTACATTTCCATGTTGCGCTGAAGTTCTTCCGCTCTCGTAATTTGCTCGCGCAACTCGCGCTTCAGGCGATCATTGTCTGACATCAGCTTTTCGATGACTCTGCCTGACTTTCCGCCAGTAGTGGCATGACCGACTGCTGAACTCCATTGTGCTTGGTCTGTCGTCGGGGAGAGTGTTGATGGTGTGTGCTGGACTTCGCCGTTCGAGGTATGTTGGCCATTAGTTGCGGGTGATGATGCGCCATTGGAGACTGAGGAAGGCAGCTTCGTATAATCGCTGCTGCCGATTCTTCGTGATGCGCCGTTCTGCACTGGCGTCAAATATGAGTTGTTATTGACAGGCGTCGGTGAGGATGAGTTGTTCGGCGAAGTGCCGAAGAGCGAGCCGCCATTCATAGCCAATTCCGGCAGTGTGGGCGAAGTTGGCGAAACTGGTGAGGAGGGAAGATCAAGTTCGTCGTATTTCTTGTTTGGCGATTGTCTGAGAGCCGCCAGCGAGCGGCCTGTAAAAGTGAGGGTGTTAGCTAGTTGAACATAGTCACAAAACGAGACGACGACGACATGTAGATTTCCGGTCCAGGATCCAGTCAGACTTCAATATTTCTCCGGAAGGCTCGTGACAATGGCAGGCAGGTCGCAAAGGCAAAGGCAGTGGCAGTCGGGTCGGTGCGGCTCTGGCAAGAATAATAAACATTGGTCGCAGGTCCCGGTCGTTCATCGTCATTCTGGCCAGGATGTTGCCGGCGGTAGCGGACATGAACTGCTGTGCTCAGACAACAAAGAAGTCGCGACGGATCCAGCAGATCGGATAAGGTTAGACACTGATGACATATATAGACATAGACCTGTAGATAGACCTGCTTGAAGAACGCTGCTTGTGTAGAAAAGACAGGTTGAAGTGAATGGTGGACGTACTCTTGACGACTAGATCGCTCAAGTGATTAGTGTCGATGTGTTTCACCGCCAAAATAATGTCTTTTCTCGGCGATGGAACGGATACTTGATGCTCACGGGTGTGAACTTTCTTCATCTCTCTCTTCGCATCGCTGCGCTGTATATTATATCAGTACGTGGCCTCAGCCTATTGCGCATGGAAAAGTGAGTACCTTTTGCGATGGTGTGAGAAAGAGAGGCTGTGAGATCAGCACGACGCGAACTGAAGGTCAGCGCGGATCCCAGTAAACTTCGTCTTGCCGTACGGGCCGCGGGCGCTACCGTCAACACGGTAACCGCTAGCAAGAGCTTCGTTCTCTGACTTCGAGAAGCTGGATGGAGGAGAAAGACACCACGGATACAACTGACGGACATATACACTCGCTAGGTATCAAGCTCGTTGCTTCCACTTAATTCATGTCTCCCTTGACCTCCTCTCGAGGCCATAGAGCTCCTCCCACATCGAGATGAACTGAGCAGCAAGTCCCTGGTTTCACGAAACGCCTCACTAGCCTAGACGTCGATCCTCCATCGTGTACCTGTTTCACAAGCGTACAGAAAGATCATGCTGCATATGCTCCTTTCTTGTGCTCGATCTATAGCGAGTTCCAGAATAGCCATCATGCATCTGCTCCTGAGAAGCGTTGCATATTCATCTACCCCTTTCGTACGCATTTCTCCTAGTCGTCACAGCTGACTCGTTTCGCATCCTCTTCTTGCACTCTGGTACAGACGCTGCGACGCCAGCCAATTTGAGCGTCTCACAGCAGCTGCTACTCTAGCACATGGCGCCTGCTCAAACGCCGCGCTGATGCAGATGAATTCATGCCAGTCCAACCACCTTTTGTCAAAATCACGCCTCCGCTTTCACTTCTGTGCCTGTTTCCTGCTCGAGCACTGCTGGTCTCCATTTCACAAGGATCTTCTTGGCAGCCGTCTTCGCATCCTTGTTTTCTCTGAACATCTGCTCTGCAGTGTTGATCGCCAGCTCTCTAACCGGTGGCCGAAACATGACGAGGTAGAGCAGTGTGTTGGTGACTATGTTTATTCGCTCGGGGTCCTCGGCAATCTTCTTGAGCCTGCTCAACAGATCGTCGTTGATGGCTGGAACCTCCGAGAGAAGTCTGATCACTATCCGCTGATCCTTGACATCGATGTAGGGCATCATGGTATCCAGTAGGCGCAGCACCCATGTCCAGTAGTTGGGTAGATCATCCTTAACGATCCTTTCGCCGTCCTCCTCTTTTTGCTTATTGAGCAAGCGGTCGGAATACCATTCCTCGTTAAGCCAGGCGATGGCAACGTCAATTCTGCTCCGGAAGTTATCCATGACATATCTGAGCAAACCCTCTCGAATGTCGCTTGACAGACTTCTGGTCTGTCCCTTCTTCGCCACGGAGATTTCACTGCCCTCCTTTTTGATCTCTCCATTCTTGTCATCAAGATCGAATGGCGCCCTTGTGGCCAACCTCGTGAGCAGCGTGATCCATCCTTCTCTGTCATGACCACTTGCACTTGTTGCCGCCAGTCGATTAAAGCCATGTTCTAGCTGAGCAGGTTTGCCTTTCGTTTTCGCTTCGCG
This sequence comes from Pseudocercospora pini-densiflorae CBS 125139, assembly GCA_000504365.2. NCBI lineage: Eukaryota > Fungi > Ascomycota > Dothideomycetes > Mycosphaerellales > Mycosphaerellaceae > Pseudocercospora > Pseudocercospora pini-densiflorae. The sequence continues at coordinate 53,044 of KZ107257.1, read as the reverse complement.
ATCGAGATCTGAGAGGTTGCCGAATACTCGCATGACAGCTGTCCTGCTGTAGTCGTCTTTCTCATGTTCAGAGAGGGGCGGAGGTGGAGGTAAGCTGAAAGGACCGATAGCAACGTCGTTAGCAATCGCGTCCCTCGGTCTCTGGTCTAGGCGATTCATTACTTGATCTGTGTCGCCATTGAAACCCATTGATGGGTCGTAATCTTCGTCGTCCTCCTCTGCATTCCCGGCATTTGCTTCAGCCGCCTGAGCCCTGTCGCCAATACCGAGCCATCTCGTTCGCACGGCATTGATCGCTTCGTTGATCTTCTGTTGCGGTACAGCCTGCAATAGTGCGGGTACGAGTTGCACTACTGTGGGCAGTGGCAACCGAGTCACATCAAACGTCGCCGATTGTTGGTGATTCGTAAGTGTCCATATCTGTGCTATCGATACTGGTCCCGGTGGTAATGGTGGATATGACGGGCCGACAGACTGTTGTAAAGGTGTTGTGCCGTTCACAGCTTCCGCGTCCAATCGCTGTCGTTTCGCATCGTCTAGCCCATCAATGGGCTCGTCAGGCGCAGGTCGTTTGAGCTGATGATTCTCGGAGAAGACCTCTGTTAGGCTATGCTTGAGTCGCTCAATGCCTTGCTGCATGCGGCCCGCCAGTGCATGGTTGGGATTTCGTTTTAGACAATTGAGAAGAAATGACATCGTAGTTCGGGTCATGCTCTTGATTGCAATCTTGTCTTTCCCACTCATGGGTCTATTGGCCAGCTTGAGAGGGTTGAAGTTAAGAATGGTCATGAGAATCTTGCTCGAGACACTTGCGCGACGCTGCACCAGGGTAGCAAGAGCGTTCAGGGTTGCCGTAATGATGAGCGGATCGGTCAAGTTGTCCTGCAGCACGCCCAGCAGTCTGTCCAGCAATCCCGACGCTTCTGCCTCGAGGTTTGCGGGCGGTATAACAGGATGATCTCGCGGGACCAGAGCAAGACTGATCTCATTTTGTTCTTGCCGACGAGGGTCTGCAATAAGGCCAGGTGTCTGTGTTTGCACCACAGACGCAACGAACTTGATGCAGCATATTCGCACGCCGGGCACAGCAGTATCCATCCTCCGCAGAATGCTGCTCTTTATGGCCGCTATCTTGCTCCATGTCTCCTTGTCTGAGGTATTGCTTACAGTGTGCCGGAAGACGAACGGATATATGCTCGCGGCACACTGCACAGCACTCTTCACCACAGCTGTATCCTCATCCTCGCCCGCAATCTCCTTCCTGTTGAGATAGCCTTTCAACGTGTCTAGCACAACCAGTGACATTTGCTGCTTTGCCTCCGCTGTCACCACTTGCGACGCAAAGGTCTCTGCGAGAAAGTCTGCACCCCATCTGCGAAGCTCTAAGTCTGCACCTGGCGCAATGACTTGGACGATTCCAGGCACTACTTGGGTGTAGAGAGTGTGGTCGCGGAGTACAATATCGCGCGCAGAGTTCAATTGGGTCAGAGTCTCCTTCGGCGACGCCATTGTGACAGCAGAACGCGCCGCAAAGGGCGGGCTCACGCTCGAGGTGGTGAAGAGAAGGTCACGAGGCAGAGGCAGGGAACAAAAGCAGCTATGTTATCTACAATGCTCAGTCCGGTAGGGCGCGTGTGCAGTTCAGCGCTCTTTGCGCCTGGTCATCGCCGGTGAAGATGATGTCGTCGGTGGGCGAGGTGAAGGTCAATGGCACGCGCAGAAGTCCGGAGGTCGTGTTGAAGGCTGAGGTCAGTGTTGTGGTGGAGTGATGATCACAAAGTTGAGTTCAGAGCTGCGCGCAGCCGAGATGTGCTGGTCGAACTTGCGACAGCCCGGTCATCGATTCTTGGCGCTGTCAAAGAAGTGCATGTGAAACCTTCGCTCGACCAACTCACAAAACAGATCGTCAAAATGCCTCTCGGAAGGTATGTATGCTGGTCGCGAAGTCCTAATGCGCACAACGCTGATGAGAAACAGAATACCGCAGTCGTCCTACTACGACAATCGCAATCGCCCCACCGCAGCCCTCTACCGAGCACGACAGCCATATCTCATTCGCAATGGCATAACCGGTCTCTGCATATTCGGTTTTGTAGCAGGAATATGTAAGTCAAAATCACTACGAATACAAGTGGAGCGGATTTCTGACCCGGACCAGATACGTACACATTGAAAGCTATTGGCCAGGACGACTTTTCCGATGTACCCATTCCTGATAAGCCGGTTGAGCAAGCCGCAGCACCACATAGCTCCGTTGTGAAGAGTGCCGGCAAGGCGTAGGAATACAGGGCGATGGAGTCATGATGAGCAGGATTAAGTGATACAGAATTAGCGGCATAGGATGGCGTTCCGGTTGGGATTGGCGAATCTCGAAGAAGAGCATTATTGCAGACGGAGCATTTGCGGACGGCTTCAACCAAGAGTTGTACAGATCGCCACTCTATGAATGGCCGGAGCGTGCGTACCTCCCGTGAGGGAACACCGAAGTTCGCAGTGCACAAGACGGTATTGCCAAACTCCAGATGCAGGAGACGCGCGCAAGGCAGCGATGATGGCGAGACCTGTACACATACATACAGACTCAATTGCCTCAGATTGTGGCTCGCTTGGTGTGGCATGCGAGCATGCAAGAGCATACTTGCAGAAGTATCGCCATAACCACGAATGATGCACGGTGAAAGCATTCATATAGCATGTCCAGGTTTCGCGGAGTCGTGTTCTCCATCTGAGGGTATGTACACATAACAAAAGAAATGTAGTCCACGCTCTATGCTCCACTGTCCGCCATAGCAGGTGTGAGCTTCTTGAAGTGCGGTACTGGCTGCTCTCTCGGCACCTTGTTTTCCTTCAATTGCTGTAGCTTTAACGCATCAATCTCTGCATGCTCCTTCTCGTATTTGGCAATAAGCTCGCTCATATCAGCACTTCCGTGGCCAGCGCGGACGTTCCAGGGCGATGAAGCATTCACCATTCTGTGAAGTGATTTATGTCAGCCAAAGTTATCCTAATATGGGTGCCTCTGCCCCGAGCATTGACATATTTAGAGATCGTCTTGCTTACTCAGGGTATCTGTGGTCAATCCATCGCTCGCTCTGGTTCGTCTCGTTCAAGAATAGCACGCGGTCGGCAGCTGCTTGCTGCATGGCTTGTGTGTGAAGGTCATTTCGCTGTGCCCACTTGATCGCATACTGAGCGTATGTGTCTCTGATCAGGCGAGTGAAGTACGGCTGGTCGTTTGTACCTTGGCCGGTAAATTTGTATATCGCAAGACCGACTGGGAGAGAGGCTAGGGCAATGAAGAATCCGGCCTGTGAGTATACATGTTAGTCAATGCCCTGTCTGCGTGTCCTTCCAGTCTCTCCGGCGCAATTGCCCTGCTCTTTCCTCCGATCCTTCTCTCATCGGGTATACACGTACTCCGAGCGACTCATTCTTGAGTGGTGGGTTCTTCTCGTGTGCTGCTGTGCCTTCGGAGACGAGCTCTGGTCCATGGTGGTCTCCCGCATGTCGTCGCTGCGACTGTCGCTGGATCGGCTGTCGTAATCGCTGCGCAGAACGCACGGCTGTCCGTCTGAGTGGTTGCATCGCGTGAAGCTGGTGCATTACTCACGCAATGGCACTGAATCTACGGCGGAGGAGCTCCTACTTCGAAGTGATGTCCAGCGATCGAGCCGCCAAGTCCAGATGGGGCAGCTTTGCCGAGATGTTTTCCAGTCCTCCTCTATCAACTCTCCTTCTATTGTCTCTACGCCCACCGCATGACAACAGAATATACCAAACCAGCATCAGAGGACTTCTGATGAGCTACAGAATATTTCTGCTCAACATAGCAGACCCTGATTGCTTCACGCACAGCACACAATGCCCTTTCCCCAGATAAGCATGATTTCACGGAGTAAGATTGGCCAGTAAGCCGGTACCAATGACCTACAAAGATGGCCCACGCAATTCACATTGTTGATCGCAATGATCGCGCCTGGACGCTGTTCCTGCTCGAGAACATTGAAAGTGGGAGCAAAATCGCCGACTCGGGCGACACAACTGGTGAATGCCACGCATCATGCGCTCTCGAAGCTATCCCTTGGACTTCAAGGAAAGGCTAGACTTTTGCAGTCTCTGAGAAACAGCGAGAAGAATACAGCAAATGGCCAGGATCGAGAAGTTCCAATCATGACTGGCTTTACTTTATGCACGGGTATTCCTGAACTATGGATCTAAGGCAGCAGGATCGCTGTGGAGAGCACGTTCGGCGTCACCCTGAAGGTGTCTCGTTCAGGACGGTCTCATATCATCTCCAGGTCAAGCTCTTACGCGCAGATGCATGGAGTCATTTCTGAGCAGCATCATCGCCTCAGGATACCTCAGCAGCTCAGCTTCGCTTCGATGCGTTGCCAAGCAGCAGAAGAGATCACGACCAATGTCAGGCAATTGGTAAGCGAGGTGTGACGACAAACGTCACTTTCTCAGCCCTATAGCATGGCTTCGTCAATGCTACAGTTGTAGCTGGTGGTCTGACTTATTGCCAAGAGAATGACAGCTTAGAGTTCAGTGGCTGGTATACATGGCTTGCAGCTGCCAGGACCAGTATTCTGGGATCGTTACCGACTGAGCCTGAAATCTGCTGAAGCTGTGATAGGGCCTCGCTAATATTCAGTCCGCACATCCTTCGAAGCGCAGTGGGGCCAAGTTCAGTTTGCAGCAAGTTTTTCTGGACGAAGATGGAGCGAAGAGAGCCCCTGCTGTCTCTCCCACTTTCATCTCGCAAGCGTGTGACCATGGACCAAGAGATCGTACTTCGTAGTTCTCGATGGCCACAATCCGGTCTGCCGCCTGCGAACATTGACTTCGCGGCGGACCTGCAGAGCGATCTCCCCTCAAATGTCAAGACATCCCCACTGTCTGCAGCCACAGTTCATCTGCGGATGCACTCACTGACTCTTCACATCTCATCGGGCAAGAACCATCGAGGAACCTAGAATGCGTCGTCAAGCGAATCACGTCCAGAAAATTCTCAACCTCAAATGCAAATGCTCTGAATTCGGCAGCTGAAGTGAGAAACGCTCGCATTCTACAGGCCTGTCGAGGCGGAGCCAAGAGTGTGCTGTCCGTCACTCCGCTAGTGCAAACTCTACTGAAAGGTGAACAGGGGTTCCACGAGGCTGGCTGAGCGAGGCTTGGACGAGTACCTACCCGTAAAAGTATCTCCTGCCAGTCAACACCAGTAGATCGTCTTCTTGCGGAGGATTCACAAGCAGCAGGCTTGCTGAGCTCGACCATGGCACCTGGTCATCGTAACGCTGGACAGGCGAGTGAGGCTGCTCCATTCCTGTCTTGGAAGCTACTCAAGCATGCCATCTGACTTCTTGTGAGTTCTGCTACCATCGTACTTTCAGCCAAATGTTCACCACAGATCACACGATGTATTGAGCGTCATTTCCATGTGAAGGATGATGTGTCGTGCTATAAGGCACTGCAGATCCTCACATCTAAGCGAACATAGCGCGCACCGACATTATATCTTACGGAAGTAGTGTTGAGCAACCAGCTATAGTCACCTTTTCCGAATGCACTCGAGACTGGATCCCACGACCATGACGAGCTATCCCAACATCTATCACAAGCGGCACCAAGGCCATGTCGCTCTTTCTGAAGATCCACGTAACGAGCTCCAAGAATTCCAAGTGCAAGAGGACTGCCACCCATACTGGCTTCTAGTATGCATTCTCGCTTCGAAATCTCGGAGAAATACTAACTGTGCAAAGAGCTATGCCCCTAAAGAGTTTGGGCCAACCTTCGATAGCTCCAACATCTCCTCTCCCGACTTGTCTTATCAAGAGCTATCCTTTAAACCACAATTCTGCAACTCAGAAGACTATCTTGACTTCCAGCGAATCGGTACACCTACTGCCAGTCTCGAAGATGGCGAATTGGAAGCTGCTGCTCAGTTTGGCATTGAGACCAGCGGGAATGGTGCCAACAAGCGTGTTCGTAGACGGGAGCAGAATCGTGCCTCGTATGTGACTGGTGCCTCAATGGCCTACAACAAGTGCTAATATTACTTTCAAGGCAGCGGGCCTATCGAGATCGTCAGCGAGGCAAGATCGCAGAGCTGCAAGCAAAGATTGTCGCTCTCAAAGATCAGAACGAAAAACTGCAAGCTCGCAACAACATGCTCGAAGCAGCTTCACAACAGGCTCAGACATCCATGCCTAATCATCAAAGGTCGAAAACTTGAGGACAAAGCTCGAATTCTGCTTACATTAACGTCACGGCCACTTTATGGTCCTCCCTGGATGCGCGACAGTCAGACTCGGATACATGAAGCTTTCTAAGTAACGCCCGACATAACGCATTGCATGAGATGAAGAGATCCTGCATACACAAAGATGATAATGCACGGTCGACAGCAATCTCACATGGGAGAAGCTCTTGACGATCCGTAAAGCAGAATTAAGGCCAGGCACCATTGACAGACAATCTGCGACAGCAAGATCGAAGAATCGAAGCTGGAAAAGTCTTCTAGATGCTGAGAATAGAAAGCAGTCTAGGCAATGGTCCACATTAACTGATCCTTCGGCAAGAGTCATCTGCACAAACACGTGCCAAAAGGAGGACATACACTACATAGTAGCAAAAGTCCCGCCTTGCTCAGTAGCGCGAGATGCCTCAAGCCTCGACCATACATAGCCTCAGTTCATCTTCTTCTGCCACGTCCCTTTCAATCTCCACAGCTGAAACATCCTCGTCATCGCCGCACTCATAACCCATCTCGGCAAGAACGTGTAGACAAACCAAACCAACCAACTCTTCCCACCCTCCCAAATCCGATCCTTCTTCGGACTCCTCAAAAGCTGATCAACAACCCTCTTCGCATACTCCTCATTCGGAACACCATTACTCTGACTATGCACAAGTCTCTCCTCATACATATCCCGAATCGGCAAATAAATCGAATTCTCCGGTAACGTCCTCTTTGTCCTCGCAATATTACTCTTAACACCACCCGTCACGACAGTCACGACCTTGACGTCGAAAGGTGCGAGCTCTACGCGCAAAGTCTCTGAGTATGCGTGTAAAGCTGCTTTCGAGGCATTATACACAGATCCAAACACATAGGGTAAAATTGCAGCCAGCGAACCAATTTGCACAATCGTTCCCTTCGCTTCAATCAAAAGTGGTGTGAAAATCTGACACAACCTCATCACAGCAAATAAATTCGTCTCAAACGTTTCCCGAACTTCTGAAAGTTCGATATCTGTGGCGGGGACGGTGTAGTTACGGCCTGCATTGTTGACGAGAAAATCCAATCTTCCTCCGGTACGGGATGAGATTTCTTGGAACAGGGCTTGGATTGAGGATTCTTGAGTAGCTTCGAGAGAGACGGTTTCTATTCCTTGGGATTCTAGGTCCACGATGCTAGAGGTTTTGCGGGCTGTTGCGAAGACGCGGAAATTTTGGCGCTGGAATTCTAGGGCGAGACTGTGGCCGATTCCGCCAGGTGAGCAGCCTGTGATTAAGACGGTTTTTCTGGTGTCGGTCATTTTTTGGTCCTTGTTCTTGTGATGGAATAGGTTGATGTGTTGTTGGTTGAGGTTGAAAGCACCGAGGTATGGACAGGGAAGAGAGTCGTTCGCAGCTGCTGATTCGTTAGATCTCGGAACGCGCTAAGGAATGTTTGTTGACCCGGCGCCATAGGCATCTCGGCCATTTAATTTCTCCGACTTTGACAATGTTCACGTTCTATGAGTTTCGCACACCACAGAAGAGATTGACTGACTTGAAAACAAATTGATGTTTCGCTTCTTACTATCTTCTTATTTCCAAAAGTCGCAAACGCAGGTCGGTCCTGGTTTGACACAAGACTGAAGTGGTTGGCTAATCAAGGCCGAACAATGAGCTGTGGTCCGCCTGCTCCAAGCATATACGCATCCAGCGCAGCGTTTATCTCATCAACCTGATGGAGACCTTCGACCACGCGATACTTGCTCGGCAATATACTTCCTTCGGCCAGCCACTTTGGAACTTGGTGCCAAAACATCTTCTCATCCTCGCCAAGATGGATGTTCTCCACGAATGTCGCAGAGCAGTTTGGGCTTTTCTCAGCGAGTAGCTCGACTTGTGCCTGTTCGATTGGATGTAGAGCAATCAACCTGCCGCTGGCCTGGGCAGGAAGCAGCGAGGCCGCCAACTCAAAGCTCAAGCTGCGACAGTCGTAGAGGTGCGTGACGCCTTCTCGGCCTGTGATGGCATGGACCTGCTTGGCGATCTCCTCGTTGGAGCCGTCACGATCGATCACATGTGTTGCGCCCACGCGCTCCAATTCCTCTTTGCCATTTAGTCCCGCGATCGTAATAATTCTTCCAGTTCCTGCAAGCTTGGCCAATTGGATGCCGAATTTGGCGACTACCGCTCCTCCACCGATGATCACAATTGTCTGCTTCGAACCATCAAAGTCTGCCTTCTCTCTGACCCAGGGTGCTGAGAATCCGAAGCCGAACTTGGTCGTGAACAGAGCCACAAAGGATGTGACCAGGTTCACTGGCAAGGTAACGACTTCGTCTAACGAGAGACCTGCTGGCTTCTTTGTGATCGACGTCGCTGAGAGATTGGCATACTCCTGAAGACCTCCCTGATCATTCTCTTCCGAAAGCTCGTTCGCCAGACCGAAGACCTCGTCGCCTTTACTAAACTCGGTGACATCTGATCCGACTTCCTCTACTATTCCACCAACATTTGTTCCTATGGTCGCTGGCAGCTTTCCGCCGATGAGAAGACCCCAGTCACGTCCGTATGCATCATGCGGAAGGACTTTTTCCTATCAGTATATTTGGGATGAGTCTTCGCGGGGGAACAATACTCACGCATGGTGGAAACCACCTTGACCAAAACTTCGTCCTTGGATGGCTTGGGAGTGTTCCGAGTACCTAGGCTCACTGGCTTGCCGATCTCTGTTACAAGTATCGCTTTGTGCTGCTGCATGGTAGCTGGTGATTTTAGGTACGCGAATTGATGGAATGTTGCGTTTTAGTGGTGGTAGAATAGTAGTATTTGCGATACTGTTGCTTTTGCTGCTTGCTCGACTTCCTGGTTAGTTGTTGACCTTTCTTACAATGAACACCATGGCTTCTTATAGGTTTTGAGACATGCGGCCGTCCAGCGTGATCATCTTGGCAAGAAGACATCAAGTTGCTCCGAAGGGATGCCTAGCTGACCGAGCATTCGTCCCATACTTGAGAGACAGGCAGAAACCTAACAAAGCCAGACGAAGGGTGTGAGGCTTGCATTGCCAAAGTGGTCATGACCTATCGAACTTAGGTGGCGTAGAATACAGCTGCGAAACAGAGTGCGAAGGAGGTTCATAGCCTTGATGATCCATCGTGTCCAGGGCAAGTTTTGGGGAGCCCCAAGTGAAGTCTCCTAGGCCTCTGTCATTGCAGAACTCTGCCTTGGCGGTGTTGACTTTCCAAAAGTCATCATTCACAATCAGTGATCTGTGTCTCTTTCGTACGTATCGAGAACATGGTTGTAAATGATAGAAGGATGGACAAAGCAAGAAGATTTTACTGTCGATGGACAATCTCCGGGGCTTGGCGCTGACAAAGTTGATGGCCTTGGCAATGATTTCACGCGTCTTTCGCTTTGCCTTCACCAGTTCTCGGTGTTGAGAAAGCACAACATCAACTCCGATCACGATGGCTTGATTAGGCGACGTGCAGCGATAGCCGGAGGCGATTTGATGGTGATGGTGAAGCAAAACATCCTCTCGCGATGCCCTTCCGAAAAAATGGACTGGACTCTTCTCACGCCCCAGATTGAGAAGTCGGCAAGTCCGTACACAAATGAGTCTGGCCATCCTGTCAGTCGAAGCATTTATCTCGATGGACGGGATGGAATTGAAGTGAACGGACTCGTGCGCTGCTGGTAGCGGAATTGGAGCAACACGGAACTCCAAAGCTCTTTCGCCGGCCCGGTCACCACAGTCTACTTCCTTCCCACATCCAACAAAATACTCAGAGCATCCCAACATATCTGATCTGCCCAAGCTACGTCTGGCTATTCGAAAATATGGATTTCGATGCAGTTTCTGGTGACATTCTCTATGCCCCAGTGCCTCTGAGCTTCTGGGGTGGCATAGATCCAGCCAGTGGAGAAGTTGTTGACAGACATCATCCTCTTTCTGGCTCTATTGTGCGGAATCGCATCCTCGTCTTACCATGCGGCAGAGGATCCTGTTCGGGTAGCGTTGCCATGCTTGAGATGCTTCTGAACGGGAATGCGCCTTCAGCTTTGATATTCACTTCGCACGAGGAGATCCTTGTTGCTGGTGTGATCGTGGCCCAAACTCTGTTCGGCAAGCAGATACCAGTATATTCCATGGACGAATCGGACGCTGAGATGCTTCACAACGGAATTAGTGCCAAGATCGAAAGAGAAAGTCTCTTCATCGAAGCATCGCAAGTGAGGTTGCGATCACTTCTTGCCAAAGACATGAACAAGAGCCAATCTCGACTTCAGCTCAGCGCAAACGACCTCAAGACATTGAATGGCAGTTATGGTCAAGCCAAAGCTGTTGCGATGAAGATCGTCGTGCAATTTGCTGCTCTGCAGGGCGCAACCGAGCTCATTGACATCGCTCAGGCACACATCGATTCCTGTGTATACACCGGTCCTGGCGGTCTGCTCTTTGCTGAACACATGCTGAGTCTTGGTGATGCTAAGTACGCTGTACCGACATCGATGAACGCCGTCAGCCTCGACAGGCAACGGTGGCAAGCGCTTGGCATGCCTCAAGAGGCTGCAGAAACAGCGAACAGGTTGGCAGATGTCCACGTTGCAATGGGTGCCAAGCAGACCTTCACATGTGCGCCTTATTTACTAGACTCGGCACCGACTAGTGGTCAGCACATTGGCTGGGGAGAGTCCAACGCCGTCGTGTTCGCGAACAGCGTTCTGGGTGCGCACACGCAAAAGTATCCAGATCTGATCGATGTCTGCATTGCGCTCACCGGCCGCGCATCTAAGGCCGGCTGTCACGTCCCGGCTGGGCGTTCTCCTTCGATCATTCTGCGAGTCCCTTCAGTCTCGAAGCCCGATGAGAGCTTCTATCCTCTACTAGGATACTGTATCGGCCAGCTCAGCGGCAATCGCATACCGCTTGTGCTTGGTCTTGAAAGTTCCAAGCCAGCAGTACCGGATCTGAAGGCATTTGGAGCGGCTTTCGCGACATCGTCGTCGGCTCCAATGTTCCACATTCGAGGCGTAACCCTGGAGCAACTTGACAGTGATAGTGCAAGCGTCCATCTGAACCCGCGCTGCATCTCATTGAATGAGCTGCAGTCCTCTTGGACCACCCTCAATACTGCCACCGATACCAACGTCAGCCTGGTTGCGCTTGGCAACCCGCATTTCTCCTTTGAAGAGTTTCGGTTTCTTGATACGCTCATCGGCGGAACCAACAAGAAGAAGAGCGATTCTGTGGATCTTATGATCACCACAAGTCGGCAAGTGTTTGCAAAGGTTACGAATGCCGGCATAGCAGATCGTTTAGAAGCATTTGGTGCAACGCTGATTACAGATACTTGCTGGTGTATGATTACGGAACCGGTAATTCGACCAACTTCTGGCAATATCATGACCAATTCTGCGAAATACGCTCACTATGCTCCCGGCATAACTTCTCGATGCGTGCATTTCGGGAGTCTGGCTGAGTGTGTAGAGGCTTGTACAACGGGGCGACGATACATGCAAGCTCCAAAGTGGTTGCAACCGACTACCTCTGCAAATGGAGCGTAGTGACCCGAACGATGGTCACCCTATAGCAATAGCACGTCCATATGAAGGACTGCCTTGCAGTCATGTTCGAAATATCCTACATCTCAACGTTCGAAGCCGGCACAGCAGCACACCTACGGTCCTAGTCCAGCATTGTCGATCCTGAAGTCCGCTTACTTGTGATGTGTCATACATGTGAAGGTCTCTCTCTCACAAGCTGCCCGGCTACCCTCGGCCTCGAGTCGACTCACATGCAGGCCAACTCTCCGGCTATCACATGCTACTTCTCAACCGCACAGCACAAAAGAATGATTGCTCGACCGTCTCAACCTGCTTCTTGACATCACTGCGAAAAGTGCAGTTCTCGATCCTGGTGGGTCGTGGACTGACGCCACACATCCCCATCTAAGACTTGGCTGTGTGCCAGGCCCAGGAGGGGAGCGCAGTGGTTGCCTTGGGCATTGAAATGGATTTTGAGCAACGGCAAACACGTGGGACCGATACGCATGCTTCATGGAGTCTGGGCATGTCACAGCGTCTAAATGCAAGCCAGTGTTGAAGCGGCCGCGCCATCACAGTCCGGATGAATGTCTGAAGGACGCGCGGGCTAGAGTATCACAATCAGGCTCAACTTCTCAACCCCTTCATTATCAACTGCGTGATCTTCGGGAGCCAGTCCTTCAAGACCAAACTTCTCAATCAATCTTCTGCCCGTTCTCGCTGCCTTCCCCTCCAAGCGCATCATCAACAATAGCAAGAACTTTTACGCGGTCACAACAGTCTTCAGGTACCATTGTGACCAGCTTGGGAAGCTCAACACTTTTCTAGAACAATAGCGGACAGGTCTGTGCTTCACTCAACTTCACATGTGTGCCAAGCCTCCCTGACCGCACCACAATAGCAAGACAGATCAATGGCGACTACAGTACAGTTTCGAATGCGATGCGACTATACTCACTGCAATATACAATAGCAAGTTCGGCGTCAGTCAAGTTTCAGCGACAATACCTCCTCTTTCACAATGGTGCACTCAAGGCACAATAGCGACAATCGAACTTCACCCGCTTGGGCCTCCCTGGAGTTCTATATCTTTGAACCTCCTGTCCCTCTTTCATCCTTTTCTTCTTCGTCCCACATCCATCAGAAGAGCAGCGACAGCAACAGCACAACAGCAAGCACCACCATCGCGACACCACATCACACCACACCACACCACCATCACTTCGCTTCGCTCCGCTCAGACATGGACACCATGCGCACGATCTCGAACTCGGTGTACGCTGGCCGTCACCTTCTCTGCGCAATCATCATGCTCCTCTGCTTGGTGAGCGAGCAAGACTCCACCTGCATCCTGGCACCACTCCTGCTCCTGCTTTACCTGGAGCACACGTTTGGCGAAAGCCAACGTGAGACCACGACCGCCGCCACCACTCCACCTGCTGTCCGTCGCTTCGCTTCCGCGCTGTTGCCACCACCATGCTCCCCGACTCAGATCCCGCTGCCGACATTCCCGCCGCCGACCCAGAAATGGGTCTGGATCCAAGAAGCAGAGAAGAGAGCCACCATCATGGCTCACCTGCAGCGCGCCTTCCGCTCCCATCTCCCAAGGCAGTACGAGCCCTTCGCCTCCGAGCTGTGCCGTGCTGAGACCACCACCCGTGCTGAGTCGCACAGTGTGAACGAGGGCACTACTACCGCCAAATCACCTGTCGACACCACCACTGCCGCCTCACCTGCTGTCGCTTCCGCTCCTGCTGTTGCCTCCAAGCCAGCAATCTCAGACCCAGCCCACGCCGCCATCCTCGCCTCCTTCGAGTCAGCGTACATTCAGCTGCACCAGGTGTGCGACTCCGCCTCCTCACCTCTCGACATCGGCTTCTTCTCCGTCTTCTACTCCGAGCTGAGCGGCGTAAAAGCCAAACTCCAACCTCTGATGGCCGCCAAGAACTCGAGAGGAGGCGTCGTGTGGAAAGCCATGATGTTCACATCCTCTGGCTCTGGTTCTCGCTCGGAGATTGGTGATGCCGCCAAGCTCGGTCTTGAGCTTATGGTGGGTTGGCTGGAGGGTGCGTTTTCGGAGATGACACCAGGTGAGCATGAGCTTGCTGGTGTGTTGTTTTGGTGCAAGAATTTGCTTGCTTCACTTTGAGATGTTTGTTTTTTGTGTTTGCTTCTGTAGGTTTCTGGGATGCTGCGGCGTTGGGGTTGGCGTTTGGTGTGTTTAGATATCTGCATGAAATCGAGCTGGCCTCGTGGCGGGTTTCTGGGTGATGTGCTTGTTTCCTTACTGCCTTGTCTCGCTTCTTTTCTGACAGGTGACTCATGGTACTGAAGCCATGGCTGCTAATCCCTATAGTGTCCGGGAATGTCGAAGTCAACTTGTGTGAATGCTTGCTATGCTCACCCAGCCACACTCATCGTCCTATGGCTTCCCTTCAGACAAGTAGTCTATGATACTGTAATCATAACTGTTAGATTCTGTGAAGCTCTGAGATCGCGAGTTCGTTCGAGAGAATCCTCGCCGTCTTTACCTAGCTACGATCGCAGACCTGTCGCTTCCCTGCTAATGAATCCTCCGTAGTACTGAGGTCATGTCTATTAGGTCCTATGATGTTGTGAGACGTCAGAGTCAATGCGCGTGAGTGTCCGTCTCCCTTAGCCGGCTTTACTCGCATTTGTGTCGCTTCTCTTCGAACATGTGTTCTGTGGTACCGTGGTCACTCGAAGAGATTCTTGTTATACTCTGCCATAGCGGAGTCAACTGAGTGATTTGCTTATCTTTTCGCTCGCTGCCTCACCGGTGCTGAATCGCTTCTTCCTTGGCAAACAGTCCGTGGTGCTGTAGTCGTATCTCCTGAGTCCTATAATGTTCTGAGATGGGTGAGTCAAGCCAAGTTGGTGCCTCCTATCATCACCAAGTTTCACTTTCCGTACCTCTCATTTCCTTCTCAATGATATTTCCGTGGGCACTATGCTCGCAACCAAATGTCGAAGGGCTCCGGTATACGCTTCGAAGCATGGTCATGTGAGAATGCGACTTGCACATCTCGGCCAATTTTGCGAATCCTCGCTCCGATGTCAGTAGATCGACTAAGCTTTTCAGCTCAGTCTTCGACTTCGCAGCGCTTTCTAGGCAGCAGAGCTGAGATAGCAAAGTCGAGTCGAGTGATTGACTGCGGCTCTCACCTGGCTTCCCCTCTTGCTCCTCTCGCTTCCTCTTCAACGTTATGCCCGTGGAAACATGCTCGGATCTCTGTACTTCAGTTGTTGAGTGTTCTCTACGAAGCAGAGCTGTGTGAGGCTGCGACACACTTACCTGAAGTCTCATCGTCGCTTCCGTCTCTATAGAGTGACTAAGGGCCTGATCTCGTATCGCAACACTGTAAGAATAAGATAGTATCCTGAGTCAGTACTTTACACCCTTTACTTCGTACCAACCCACAACCCCAAATCTTCCTTAATCAGATCCGCCCCCTTCTCCCCCGTAGCATAAACACTAGTCTGAATATTTCCTCTCGGCTCAATAGGAAAGATAGACGCATCAACGACCCTCAAATTCTTCGTTCCATAAACCTTCAACCTCGCATCCACAACCCCTCCCAAATCCTTCGGCATCATAGCACAAGTCCCACAAGGATGATAATTCGAAGCAGCAGAACTCTTCACAAACTCCTTCGCTTCTTCCAAAGTTTTCGCGGAAGTGTTGGGTGGTAAGCGACGACCGTTGGGTTTGAGGAAAGATTTGATCGGTTCTTGATCCAGCAAAAAATCGCATTGCATGAGGTGGCGAGCCAAGATTTCGAGGTCCAGAGGGTGGGACATGTAGTTTGGTGAGATTTTTGGGTGGATCTTGGGGTCCGGAGATGTGATATGGACGCTGCCTCGGGAGAAAGGGTGGGAGAGTTGGGTTAGGAGGGTGATGTAGTTTTCTGGTTCGGAGATGCTGAATTTTTCTTTCGTCGTTTGGAATTGAGGATGGTATTGGACGAAGAAGAAGAGCATTGTTGCTGAAGTCTCGTCGGGAGACTCGATGATGCGGCGAATGAAGTTGTAGTGGATATCCTGGGCTTTGAATTTTGGTGAGGAGGGAGATGGGAGATGAGTGTCGAGCAAAGTCTTGAGCTCCGATCTTGACTGTGGTGTGATGAAATCCACAAGAGGGGTATAGCCGAACGAGTGTGCTGCACTACCAGCCAAGGGCCCGGATTGCGATTCTTGATATTGCTTCATCAGAGCTTGAGCAAGCTCCGGATCGCGAATCATGTCGATTGTGTTGACGCCGTCTCGCACCTCCACATTTGGGCCTACGAAGAGGTGATCTTGCATGTTCTCGCCAACGTTGGGGTTGTCGACTAAGCAATCGATACCGAGAGATTGAAGTCGTGATGCGGACCCAATGCCTGAAACTTCAAGAAGTTGTGGCGAGCCGAAGGCGCCAGCACTGAGAACGACCTCCTTCTTCGCCATGGCGGTATAGCTCTTCCCGTCTTTCTCGAACATAACACCAGTGGCTTTCACATCTGTCGATGCGCTATCCTTCTCCAGCACTATCTTTTTGACGAACGCCTCAGTGACCACATGAAAGTTCTTCCTCTTCGCAGCGGGTTCGAAGAAGTCGTTGCCAGCAAAAGATCGCTTACCAGTGGTAACGTCAACGGCCGAAGGTGTAGTGAATCCTCCATTGCCAATACCATCGATCGGATTCCCGTGACGCCCCAACTTCTTCCACGCATCAATCCAAGCCTGATGCAAAGGATCTAGATATTGAGGAAAGCTGCCTTTGATCGGTCCATCAGTACCTGTGAACTCGCCATCCAGATAGTCAATTCCCAGCGCTTGTCCTATCTCTTCAGATGGCTTGACGTGAGTGACGAACTTGCGGAAGTAAGGTGCCATGGATTTATGGTCCCATCCCGGATTTCCTAGGTCCGCCCAAGCGTCGAAGCCAGCTTTGCTTGGGTAGATGAGCGCCATCAAATTCATCCCGCTGCTCCCTCCCAGCATTTTGCCTCTTGGATGATCAACCTTGCGTCCATTCAGGCCAGCATTAGGTTCCGACATATACTGCCAATCTAGGTTTGGATCGTTGAATAAAGCAGGAAAGAGACCAGGCGTGAAGACTCGCGGGTCATTGTTGGCATTGATTCCAGCCTCTAGGAGAAGGACTTGTAACGTTGGATCCTCACTAAGGCGGTTAGCAACTACGCATCCAGCAGTCCCTCCGCCAATGACAATCACATCGTAGGAGTCGAGCTGTAGTGGCGAGTCTTGCGAAGTCATGTTTGTATATGATATGCGATGAACGGATAGTATAGGATGCAGAAGAAGATTGAGTTTGCTGGGGGAATACTCATCCTCCAGACACAGGTATTATAACTGCTGTTAGCCAGCTGAAGGTCAAAGGATTCCTCGCGCCTAGCCCGACTCGTTGCACGGCTTGAGAGCAATTTGAGTTTGTGCCCCAGATGTGTCGCTCGGCTTTAGGCCTGATCATCCTCTCACGCAGCCAAGGTACGGCGCTCCGCGAGCAAGACAGCATGAGCTATTGCGAAAGAAGACATTGCTCATTGAAGCTGACCTTCATACCTGCTTGGCATTCAGATGACAATGTAGCCTGTGTACATTGACTCGGGATCTGCGGCCGCTTTTTCGGACCTGAAGGCGTCCCATCATCTTCGCCAAGGTGGTGAGATTCTCAGAATGAACTACAGCACTTTCCGATCAGTCGCATGTCTTCTCAGAAGCGCTGCTCACGTACCTTGCGCTGGCTTGACCTCAGATACATCGCACTTCCTTCACGCTCGAGCGGCCGCTGTGGTAGTACAATTTCGCCAAGATGTGAACTGGGTTGATTACGCTTTTGACATTCGTAGGGTATCATCAGCAATTCCAATCTATCTCGCACTGTATTTGCCTGAAAAAGGTGTAGCTTATGCAGTCGGCTACGATTCTTGCCCCAATGCCATGCGCCGTACGGTCTTGGTCGTGTCATCTTGTCATGTGTCAATTCGTGTAGCCTCATCCCTTCATCACACCGTCTTTGCCCCGGCCGTGATCGCGCTAATCTGCTATTCCCTTCTCTATTCCTCCTCCGCAGTCCCCGGCGGCCGCGCTCCTCGGCTTGCCCGCTCGTCGTGATGATGATCGTGCTTATTGCGGGAGTCTGGCGTTCTTGACGGGGCCGCCTAGGCGCGAGTCAGAGTGGTAGACATGTGAAGGAGCGTCTTCTTCTAATTACTTTCGTCTCGGATGAGAGCGACGATCATGGAGTAGAGGTAGAAGAAGAACATGAGCAAGTGGAAGCCCAGCTTGATAAAGGACTCCTTCTTGTGCACATTCAACTTTCGGAAGATCTCTGTCGCGTCCAGAAGGTGCTGGTTCTCGAAAATCCTACATTTACATTGTCAGATGCTGTCGCATTTGCGCACGTCTGCATGCCCATCCGCCCAACTTACTTCTTTCCGTTCCAAGCGATCAGCGGCAAATTCAAAAGCAACGGCAGCCAGTAGCCGTTGATCAAGAATAAGATCGTCAGGAATGCGTGGACGCCGGCTTCTGGGACGATGTACATGTTGAGGCGGTTGCAGAGATCGATTGGGTTGATGTAGTCGCATTCGAGATCAGAGTACATGATGGTGAAGAAGACTTGCAGGAACAGATTGACGGCATTGAGAAGGACGGCGAGCAGGAATAACCTACGCGTTCAGAAATCTGATCAGTCATATGTCCTGCTTGTGTACTGTATGCGGTCTGTTGTTTGCGCTGCGTTTGCAGTAGATTTTGGAGCTCGGACATACCACGCCTCGCCCGACATATTGGGTGTGTAGTGCACTCAAGCGGAGTGCTGTCGCTCGTGCAAATGGAATGGAAGCTTGAGTGTGTGGCAGTCGGCCTGTTCGCGAGCTTGCGCTGTCGTGTTTCGAAGCTGAAGTTTCGACGTGCGGTGACGGAGTTATCGAGAAGCTTGGATGTCGTTGAGGCTCTAAAGGCGATCGTGTCCCGACAAGAACCCGTGATCAGCGTAAGCGAGCCTACGAACTTCAGACACCTGGCGCAAGGGAGGAGAGGATGTAGACAGGGCCGTGAGCAGTTCTGGCTGCCTGGAAATGCGGTATACGTTGGAGTGAACGAGGCTGGCAGGCCGGCAGCTGGAAGTTGCAAACCAGCTCGCCTGCATTTGTTTTGACCCCACTCACTGACGAAATGCTTGGCAAAATCTACATGGTTGTTTGTGAACATCAAATGAGAGAAAGAATTGTGGAATCAGTGTAGAGCAAACATCGAGAAAGATCGAATACAGCGTTGGCATAAGCTTCGACTGCAAGCAGTCGCATGTAGTTCAGGTCTCCTTCGTCACTTGCCGAATACCGGCATCTCAGCAACATTGCTTGCAGCATTGTCGATAAGCTTCCTTCAAAGACGATCTGAATCTAAGCCCATCGTCGAAGCGACGGTCTTCAATACCTGCAGCTGATCATCTGGGCCGAGAGCAGTGATTCCGAGCCCTTTCGCCTGGCTGCGCTTGCGTATGACCTTCGTGACTGCACGTCGCATCCCCTCGAGGCGACGCTGTCTCTCCTCCGCTTGATAGGACGCTAGTTCAGATGGTGATAACGTGGCGACCCATTGCTCCTTTGCTGCTTCTCTGTCCTTTCTCTTTTGTCGCCTGGTGGTAGGTTGCATAAGATTGGTGCCTCGGCGTCGATGACTGTTTCGAGGACGGGTGCGGTCTTGAGGATGATTCATGTCCTTGCTGGGCCCGGAGCACTCAAAGGTAGAAGTGTCGACGTTGATCTCTGTAGTTTCGGAGTCATATTCCTCTTCGGATTCGTTGTCTGGGGGCTCGTCGTTTGTGGTAGCCGCCGCGGTACTGTATACAGAGCCTGCGCGTGATCAACAGAATGCTACATAGACTTGATGTAGGTCGCTACACACTCTTCATTGCTTTCTCATGTTTCTGTTTCCCCGTTTGCTGTTTCCTGCCGGGCTCTGGCATGTTCGTAGTTCCGACAGCCATTTTTAGATGTTTGGTGGGAGTGGCAAAGTCACAAGGTCGGCAAGCGAAAGACGTTGCGAAGCTGGAGCTGCCATCCACTTCAGAAAGGAAGTCGCAGTACGCCGAACGTCGAGCTGCAGTCATGGAATCCGCTTCCCACGCATCATGCAGGCAAGGCAGGAAATGCTTTGCACCTGTTCCGCGCTTCTCTGGCAGGTGTCCTCTTTGGCGGCAACCTGAAATCCCTGGATCTTTCAACAGCCTTTCGGCTTACGCTCATGCCGTGTCGTCAGGAAAAGCAGTATGCTGCCATCGACCGTTGTTCTTGTTCTGCTCAACCGAGCGCCGAGCAAATGGCGATAGTCTCCTCATGATATCCAGATGCGCGGCTCCTACTGAATACTTCTACCTCGAAGTCACCGCCCCAAGCTCTTGTCTACAATCGCAGTATGCTTCCAGTCCCCAACAGACGAACACATTCGCCAAATTGCTCTTAGCATGGAACTCCTACTCGGGGAGAGTGCGGCTTGGGAGGCTGTCAGCAATTTCTTACGCCAGAGCCCACCTTCACAAGTGATGTCTGCTTTCGTTGGTCCCGGTCTGTGGTCCTCTTCCCCTGCCGCGATTGCCGTCTTGATAGCACGAAGAGTCAAGGCCAAGCTTCAGCACAAGAAACCACTCGCCATAGGCCTTGGCTCTTTCGGTATACATCCATTCTGGAAGGCAGCAAGAGCGCCGTGGAATCCCAGTCACTTCGTGCTTTTAGCCCACGCGGCGAGAAAAGTTTGCGCAAGGCTGAGCAGATCTCTGGTTCTTCAAGACGTCGATGTCAGCAGCAACGACGCGTGAGACGGGCTTGATCCAGTATATTGTCGTGGTGTCGACCTTTGCCCTCCGTAGAAACAGCCAAGGAAGATCGACAGTCGCCAAACTTCGCTGAGAGGCTCACCAAATGACACCCATCAAGCACGCGTCGTCTATTCTCTCCTGAGCATTCAGCATAGCTCCATGAAAACACTACTTCAGAACGCTGAGTCCGCTGGTACCATGTTCGCAACATGCAGAGGCGACCTTCTTCAGCACACGAACGCGAACAGCTCTCGGAAAGAAGACTTGCAGATAAAAAATTGGGTCACTTCTTGGCCGGCTTGGACACGATCACTCCGCACTGCCCAGGAGCACTACTCTCGAAGACAAGCGATGGCCACAGCTTGAGATACCAATTATTCCCTTGGTCTTACGCAGAAGGCTTTAGCCAAGCTCGTGGATCATCTGAATAGCCGGGTTATGACCACGAGGAAACGTGCTGCCCATGCACTGAGCCGTCGGCAAAGTAGTAAGTATATGTAATGGTAAGTGACTCTCTTTGCTGCGTGCCCGTTCACCACTTGCCTTCTGACATTCTTGAACGACTAAAATGCTGCGATCTTTGCTGTTCAGCCTCTCCTGCCTTGCGAGTATCGCGCTCAGCAAGCCACTTCCGGAATATGAAGAAATTGCCAACGAGCTCCATGCGAGGCAATCAACTGCGCCTCCTGGAGGACAACAGGAAGGTCGGTTCACATTCTACAAGATGCCGACAGCATTAAGCGGTATTTGCGACCTCTGCCTTGGACCGGATGGGGCTCTCTGGGGCGTGCAAATGCTCGTGAACCAGATAATGAGGCTTGATCCGGAAACTGGCGAAGTTGAGGAGTTTCCCATCCCGTTCTCACCAGGCATTGGAAACATCACCATCCCAGGCCTCAACAACGGCATCATTCAGGACCGACTCGCACTCAGTTGTGCCATCCGCCCCGGCGCGGACGGCAAGATCTACTCAACAAATGGCCTGCGGAACCAGCTTGTACAATTCGATCTTGGTACCCGCGAGTTCAAGCTGTTTCAGGCTCCTGTCAACCCGGCCGGCAATCTGTTTCCCTTCAATGATATTTTCACCGATGACAACGGCATGTGGATGACACAAACAACGGCCAATCTGCTGCAGTATTTTGACTACGCCCAGCAAGACTTCACCATTACTGTAGAGATCCCGACGCCGCTTGCTCTACCTCTTGGCGTGTTTGTCACATCTGACGGAGGCGTATACGGGTGCGAAGTTCTTGGCAACAAGATATTCGAATACATTCGCGAGACCGGCGAAGTCAAGGAATATCCTCTGCCCGCTCCTCTGCAAGGTCCTGCGGTCAACCGAGCGGAGCGAGACGGCTTCATGTACTTTTCTGGATTCATTGGGAACTCACTCGGCCGCATCAACCTCCAGACAAAGGAGATTGAGCTTTTCCCAACCGGCGAGCCAGCAGCTTTTGGCTCAGTCACGGCAGGTCCAAGCGCTGATGGCGATGTCTGGATGAGCTTCTTCACCACTACCAATGGTCTCTTGAGATTCAATCGCGATGAAGAAATCAGCATTGTTCGCTTTCCCAACCTCTTCTCCAGCGGAAGTGGTCCATTTGGACTTCTTGGCGCTGTTGGCTCCTTGCCAGTAATTGGACCTGTACTGCAAAGTATGTTCAATAGATCGTGGAGTGGGGTGCTAGTTTCTGACGCTTTACAGACATTCCACCTTATCTTGACATTTCGGTTGAGTATGGTCCAGGCGAGGCCATGTGGTTTGGCAGCTATACGAGAAATGCTGTTGGTCGATACCAGCTCTGAAGATAACGGCATAGGCATCTACATATTCTCTTAATGACTGACATAGTTTTTCCTACTTCCAAAGAATACGCATATGAACTCAAGCTGGATCAACGACTGTGCCTCATCGGACACATTTCGATCCTTCAATTCCGTCCAATCGGAGAGAAGAATCTACGCCTGTGCTGGTGAAGCCACACGTAACTACGCCGCAATAATACCACCTATCTCCGGGCTGAACGCAGTGGCCTCTTCTTGATGTTCATGAGAATCTCTCCAGAAGGCAACCACGTCGGGAACAAAACATCATAACTTTAATGATAAACCCAGGGCACTCAGCAAAGCCACTCGCTTGCAGATCCCTACTCATACAGGCAACTTGCGCAGCCAAGATGTAGAGGCGATGAACAGCTCGCACTCGCATTGAAACAACATGATGTCGATGCTATATATTTCTCCAAAAGGTATCCTGCGGTCGAAACACAGGACCCTTGGTCTACCACTACCATGCCTTCAACTCTCTCGATTCTCTCACTCCTCCTTTCCTATCTACCTTCAACATTTACTACCTCGCTCCCTCCTCAAAAGTACTGCAAACCACACCCTAACGATGCACACTGGCCCAACCTCTCCCAATGGTCCACGCTCAACACCTCCCTCTCCGGCCATCTCACAGCTCCTATCCCTCTCGGAGCACCCTGCCACCCCTCACGACCCGAATACAACAACCAAACCTGCAACCACATAATTTCGCAATGGAGTAACACAACCTTCCAATCCCAAAACCCAGTCTCAGCAGACTACAACGACGAAACCTGTCTGCCCAACCCTTCTTTCCCATGTTCTGGATCCGGATACCCAAACTTCGGCGTCTCAGCAGAAAATATCAAAGACATCCAAACAACCCTAAATTTCGTTCGAGAAACAGGTATCCGCCTCGTCATAAAAGGAACAGGACATGATTTCTCCGGTCGCTCTTCTGGTTCCGATTCCCTTGGCCTCTGGACGCATAAGCTGAAAGGGTTAGAAGTCAAACATGGCGATCCTAGAGCCGTCAAATTAGGAGGTGTAGCGAGTCTGAAGATCTATGCTGGGGAACAGATGAGAAGTATTTATGCTATTGCGAAGAAAGAGAATCTTACGATCGTTGGGGGAAGTAATCAGAATGTTGGAATTGGCGGGTGGATTGGAGATGGTGGACATAGTCCGATTTCTGCGAGGTTTGGGTTGGGTGCTGATCAAGTGTTGGAGATGGAGGTTGTTACTGCTGATGGAAAGTTCAGGACTATTAATGCCGAGCAGGATGAGGACTTGTTTTGGGCGATGAGAGGGGGTGGGGCTGGGACGTTTGCTGTGTTGGTTAGTGTTACTGTGAAGGCTTATGAGGGTTTGCCGGCGAGCTTGCATGAGTTTGGTTATGGTACGACGAGCGATTCGGAGGCTTACTGGAATCTTGTGGCGTATTTCCATACGAAGTTGCCCGAGTTGGCGGAGAAGGGTGTGATGGGGTATTATTTCGTGACGCCTCTGGATCCGACGCAGAAGAATGCTACGATTAATGGTGTTGTCTATGGAACTTGGATTGCGCCGACCCTTACCGAGGACCAGGTTCGAAGCATTATTGGTCCTGTTGAGGATGAGATCACGAAGGCAAAATGGGGAGATCCGGTCCATGTTACGTCTTCGCAGAAGCATACCGATAACTTTATCGCGTACTGGCCGAGTGCTACGGCTGATGAGGCTGCTGGATTTCCGGGTGCAAGGCTAGGGTCAAGATTGCTCAGCAATCAGTCCTTACTAGGTGATTTCGACAAGCTGAAGAGTGCCCTCAGAACCAGCACGCCCGCGCCGTGGTCACTGCTTGGGCATCTGGTGGCGCTTGCTCCAAACGGACCTCAGGTTGTCAAGGGTATTGCTGGCGGTAGCGATGCTGTGCTCCCTGCTTGGCGGAAGTCTTTTGTCCACGCTGGTGAGTGAATCGTTAGTATCCCAAGAGATAACATTCTTGCTGACCGCGGACAGTCCTTTCACGGTCCTGGCTGCCGTTAAATCGCACATCTCTGACCAACGTCACGACTGACTTGCGAGATGTTCGAGTCGCTGCTCTTCGCGACATCGAGCCTGAAACAGGTGCATATATGAGCGAATCGGACCCGACTGAACCAGACTGGCAGAAGACCAAATTTGGCGAGAATTACGGCCGCCTTCTACGAATAAAGCAGCAATACGATCCCACAGGTCTCTTCTGGTGCAAGCAGTGCGTCGGAAGCGAGCTATGGTCTGCGGAAGGAGAACTCGGCATCGAGAATGGCGTCGGTCAAAACAAGGTGAGGCTATGTCGAGAGCGAAGAGGCAGAGGTTCTCGTCCTGATGCACATGACGGCTGGGGACATCCAGACCCGTGAGCCAGCAAGTTTCCTTGACACGCTTGAGGTTGACATACGCAGTCATCGAACCCGATTCAGCACATGGCCCTCCAGGGTTTCATTACATGTCTTCTCTGCTTCTGCTGTGCGTAGCACATCATGCTCATCTACGCACCAGTATCTTGTTCTGAACCCGATCATATCCGAGCTCTTTCTGCTTTACGTTGCCGCTCGTCCGTTTCGTCGCTATGGTTCTACGGCGCAAGTCGTGCGATGCCTCGGTCGTGGTCGCTGTCTCCACGTTCTGACCGCGTGCCCATATTGCACCGCGTCAGCAGGTCCTGCTTCCATCCACCACGTTTTCGTGAACTGTCTGGATGTGTTCACATGCACAGTTAAAAGGATGTCGCAAGAGCACGTCGTTGCTTGGCTCCCAGCCTCGTACCCTCGCTCCGAGCTCGCCCTCCATTCGACACCCCGGACTGTCTCCGATCGACAGGTACAGGTGGATACCATACATCACGCCTTCCCTGCAGTACATTGCAACAATTCACCTGCGTAATCCCTCTCCACAGCACGAACCACACTCTTGAAGCAATGTCAAGCAATCTTACCTGCTGCTTGAGCATGAGACGTGCCAAGTCGGCAGCAAAATGGCTCTCACATTCCTCAAACAGCACTCAAATACTATGAACTTCCGATCACGACAGGGCCCCTCCACAAGCAAGGTCACCTTGACAATATGTGCTTTCTGGGTAATCTCGCTGCTGTGCTTTCGATGGGCCACGCGAGACAGACAAGATGCATCCTTCGTCGCAACCTGGGACGTTTGGAGTCTCCCGTCGGTTACTATGGGTTTGTTTGGCTATGTGCGTTTTCTATGCGCTTTAATCTTTGCCTTTCTCCCTAAGCAGACAGTCAGTCTCAGCAATACGAGTCTGCCCTCCTACCCACTCGCTGTCAAGAGTCCCTACCTATCTGCCTGGCTTCCAAGTGATCAGATCACGGACATCGCCAATGGCCAACCAGAGTTCTGGACAGGGACATCTAATCTCAACTGGCCTGTTCTTGCGAGAGTCGATGGAACCACATACGCGTTGCTGAACGCGCCATCTGGTTTGACCAGCGACATCTTGCATGCGACTACGAAGGGTGTGAGCTATACCTCTACGCATACATATTTTGAGCTTGCTGCTGGCGATGTTACCTTCATCTTGGACTTCTTCTCGCCAGTCTACCCAGCTTCGGAAGATTATGCGCTTCAGTCTTTACCTTACTCCTATCTCACTGTAAATGCCACGAGCGGTTACAGCAGCAAGAGCATACAGGTGTTTAGCGCGATCGACCAAACCTGGACAGCACAGAGTGGCGCTGCTGCTCTCAACTTTACCACCAGCAGCAATGCCGGCTTTTTGTGGTTCTACAATTCAGATCAAATTCCGTACACGGAAGTCAGCGATATGGCGACGTGGGGATCTATACTCTTTGGGACATCAAACTCTAATGATACGACTTTTGGGTGCGATTCAGCAAGTAATGTCTACTCGACTTTTGCGAGCGGTGGCACTCTGGGCTCCGTAGGTTCTTCGAGCTGCTCAGGAGATGACTTAGCCGGAGCGACGATAGACCTCGGTACTACTGGCAGCGCAACTTTCTTCGTCGGCTCCCAGCGAGACCTTGCGATCCAGTATCTGGGAGAAGCCCAAACAGGCTATCACAGAACACAATGGCCGACAGTTCCAGAGGCAATTGATGCGTTCTTGTTGAATTATGATGCGGCGCAGTCATACTCTCTAGCCTTAGACACGCTCATTCGTACGAAAGCAGAGTCTGTATCGAGCGAATTTGGTGCACAGTACGCCGACATTCTCGAAGCAAGCGTCCGTCAGTCGTTTGCAGCGTATGAGCTGACAGTACCAAGCGCTGACCGAGCAGCCGAACCTTCTCTATTCCTGAAAGAGATATCCTCGGATGGGAATGTGAACACAGTCGACCTCATCTTTCAGTCATGGCCGATCTTTGTCAACCTGAATCCAGAATATATCAAGCTGGTCTTCAAGCCGATTCTATCTTACCTTGCCTCCGGAAGATGGCCGCTGGAGTATGTCATACATGACATTGGAACTCACTATCCCAATGCGACTGGTCATGATGATGGTAGTGAGGAGCATATGCCCCTATTCGAGACGTCAAGCCTGTTCATCTTGCTTTATGCGTACCAGGAGTTGTCTGGGAATACTTCTTTCACCGAGGAGTACAGCTCGCTACTTCCAGGCTGGGCGGACTATCTCGTCGCCAATTCTCTGTATCCGGCAAGCCAGCTCATCAGTGTTGACGCTATTGCCGCGACCGCCAACCAGACTGGCCTGGCAATACAATCAGTCATCGGCCTCAAAGCTGCTGCTATTCTGACAGGCAATGATACGTACGCCGACATTGCCGATGAGTACGCGAAGACTGTCTACAACGAAGCGCTAGGTCTGAACAGCGCAAGTGTCAATACGAGCACCCATTTCACGTATAATTATGGCGATACAGACACTTGGAATGTCCTGTTCCCGGCGTATTCGGACGTCTTCCTAAATCTGAGCACGTTCCCGCAGGAGGCGTGGGATACACAGTCCGCCTTCTACCTTACACAGATTCAAGAATATGGGCTTGCCTTCGCTGGACCAGAAAGCGATCGTGGAGTCGATTGGGCCTTAACAGACTGGAGTAAGCGCCGGCATCCATCCTTGTCCGCGAGATGCTGACACTAAGTGAAGATATCATGTATGCTTCGATCGCCGGCAGCGAACTTCAGCAAGCGATCGTTAATACCACGCATGCCTTCTTGACAGACGGCCAGAACGACATTCCCTTCGGCACGAAGTATGTTGTCTCCGGAGACGAGGCCGGCAAGTGGATCGGAAATAGAGCTCGGAGTACAGTTGGAACACATTTTGCATTGACGGCGCTGAAGCAGGGTCGGTGGACCCTGCCTTGAGGAATTGCATGGTGTGAGGCGCAAGATAAACACTCACGCGAAGCAGGCTCGGAGGGTGAGTAGTGGCGCCTGATCAGAACATGGAGAGATTGCGAGTGCTCCAGTCCCGGGTCAAAGCGCTCAGTAGGATGACAGAACCAATCTACGTGCAAAGTGCACGCCAACACGAGGCAACTTCAGGCGCAACCAGAGACACCCAGACCAGACTCGTACCGAGTTCCAAATGCTCATTCTATCTGCCTTCACACATGAGACTGATTCTGGGCATGCAAATGTGAAACACTTCTACAGCCACAGGCATGCATGAATACTTGGCATGCCAAGTATGCAATCGAGCACGAGCAACAACGAGCTGTGTGCATGCAGCTGTGGTAGTAGCACAGCTCCTGTGCGTTGAATTCCCACGCCACAGCGCGTATTGCGCTGAGAGATTTTCATGGCCCTATTCAAGCGGAAGGGCGCTCTTGTTTGTCAACTTTCATCTTCCTCACAATACAGAACTCAACGGAAGTTAATGAACAGGCATCATGAACTTACACCTTTCAGCTCTATTCGTTCTGTTTGCGTTGGCACTGGCTGATGAAGAACGATCTAGTCACTCCGCGTATGCTCAAGACCTGCTTGAGGCTGTTACCAGCGTCAACCAGTCCCAAGACAGCACCAACGTAAATATCTTCGCCCGACAAGAATGGAAGTGTTTAGCTGGTTCGCCCTTTGTGTTATGTCCATGGCCGAACACGTGCTACAAAGCTACCGATAACTGCATGCACGCCAGGGGTCAGAATATCTGCTGCCCAAAGACCTCTCAGACATGCAATGGAAAGACATGTCTCCAACCTGGAAGCGTTTGTTGTGGTAACGAAGGTTGCAGACCAGGTGCGACTTGCAAAAAAGCTCCGAACGGACGCGAGGGTTGCTGTCGACGAGCCGATGGTGTACCTTGCAACGATGGGACTTGTACGTACTGCACCGTTTTTCAGCTGATTCCATGCCGCGCTGACTCTTAATACAGGCTGTGAATCTGGATGGATCTGCATTGGCAATGGAAAGTGTGCCAAACCTAAGACTTCGCGCAAATCTGAAGAGGCATGTCTTAGTAGACCCACCAATACTAACGTCGCTCGAGCCATCGCGAAACCTGATGAGTGCGAGAGTATCAGCACCTGTGCTACAATGCCGACAGCGGCGCCAGCCGCCTGCACAAAGAAATACAAGTATCAGGAGGTCGATGGTCGTTGTCATCCAGTCATGCACTTTGATTGCAGTGATCGAAAGAAGATGGGAGAGCTGTGCGCAAGCATGTGCAGAGGTATGAGGCAGATACACAAACACTGAAGCTGATTTTGAAGGAGTCCTGACTGTGCCAGGGATCGAGAAAATTCGCACAGATGCGAAGAGCACGATCAAGGTTGTCGACGATAGTGCAGTGCTCCTGACTAAACGCAATGGAAGAAACAATGCGCAAGAGTGCAGAAAGTCTATCTGCCGAAGTAAGTGCCATTGTGCTAATGCCTGTGGCAATAGCAAGATGATAACTGACCGGCGCACGCAGCCGTTGCAGACGAAACCGGTTGCTCATTGGATCTCTCTTGCGATGAATTCCCACCAGGTAAGGAGACTGCTTTACTCGCGGGATGCCGCTGATGAACAGCAGCTACAACTTTGGAAGGAGGGGGTCCGTATTGGACATGCATACCGCAGGAGCAGAACAGTCGACAAGGTGGATTTCTCGCCAATTTCTACAACGACTGCGCGCAAAACGAGGGTGACCAATTCGTCCTCCGTGTTGATGACTGTGCTAAATACCCATTTGAAATCGCCCAACGTTCCATCAACAGCGAATCGATTCCTAGAGAGTTCGAGTTCGACTTCAAATGGCTTGGTACTACTGGTGCTGACTCCGAAGATGGACTCGCCGTCTTACCTCTGGACAAGGTCACAGCCGGGAAATATGGTGCAACACTTTCACTCTCGGACACCAGCGGTATCCACGAACTAGCTCTCTTTGACGGCAGCGGCGGTACCTACTGGAAGCTCAACGGTACGATTCCAACAAACATTGATATGCGCTACAATGTCTCAGAAGACTCAAATGATCTCTTTATCGCCGCAGTTGCTAGTAAGAGTGTCTCTATAGGCGCAAACTTTGCAGCAACTGCATCGGCCACCCCGCAGCCATCGACATGCTCGGATGCATCAAGGTCACTGGCTGAACTTGACTGTGGTATGATTTACCGCAGTCTTCTTATACCTGCTGTGTTCCTCCTACTTTAAATGGAGGTTGATCTACTTGGAGCTATCGATGAACCTTACGGCGCGCAGGGAAAACGAAATAGCACGATAATACATGTCTGACAGATCATGATGTGAAATACTTGAGCTCTAGCATACGATCTACTTGAACCGAGTATTGGAACGTCTCACTCTAAAAGGCGGCAATTAGATTCAAAACTTGAAGAGCTTTTATCTGTACTCAAGCTGAGCAAAGCGGAGGTACATTGTTGAAGCAAAAGTTGACAATCGCCCTCGAATCGATGGCCACAGTACTCGTGGCCGAGCCTTTCCAACAGTTTGGAAGTTGAAAGCCTCGATCATGCCTTTTACTCGGCCTTGCAAGGCCGTCTTACAGACTTCACCGTCGAGCCGAGAATGATCGTCGAGGCAGTCGGAAAACCGAATGCCTATGTGTGCTGCATTGAGAATTCGTTATTAGCAGAGAGAGAGAGAGAGAACGAAATGGGACTGACACTGCTCTTCGGTAGATAGCCTGAACGCTACATCGTCTTGAATGACAAGAAACGGCCTCGTCGCCATGTTCGGGTGACCGATCAAAACCAAAAGCGATTAAGCAAACAATCGCCTTTGGCTCAAGAGCTATGGTACAAAGGGCCCAGACAGTCAATGATGTCGACATATCATCGATGCCTTGCATCCCGCGACTTATGAGAGGTCAAGCGCCAACATAGCTGACGACTTACTGACTTTGCTAATGAGCCAAGAACGATGGTCGAGATGGAGAAAATTGAGTGCTATTTATATGCACATTGGAGCGAAAGTGTTGAAGCAAAAGTCTTGAAGCAAAACAATCGCCCTCGGTCCAATGATAAGATGGACGTGCAGACATATTAAACCCTTGGGGTATGGATTAAACGGCTTGCAAGATCTCATCTTTAGCCACTGCGCCAGTGCTGCTGACGACTGATGTGGCGTTGTCATTGGACCAAGAATGATGTTCGAAGAAGAGGTGATAGTGGTGTGTATATGTAGGCTGTCTGTCAATTCAGAGGACGCTCAGAGACCGGAGAGTTTCCCTGAAGAAACAGAGAGAATGTCGTTGTCATGTCGCTTCAGATCAGTCTCAACTCCATTCGGATATGCTGTCTTCCGGACTGCGTCTGCGAGCTGAGAGCCTCAGCCTGACCTTCACCGCAGAGCTAGCCGCGACAGACCACTCACAACGCCAGGAACCCCGCGGCTCCTATGACCCATGCAGAGCTGTCTATGCTCTCACGAACATCTGATATGTCTCGTAACTCGTTCCTTCTGGTTCTGGGAGATGCGCAATCTGAGCAGTACTGCCGAGATTCGTGGGTCGAAGGCGACACGTCAAAGAAAATAGGAAGGTTGATCAACTCCATTTGAGCATGCTATCTCTCAGCCACCGTCTGTGAGCTAAGTGCCTCAGCCTTGTCTTCTATGCAGAGCTAGCTACACTGAACCACGCAAAACGCCACGAACGCCCTGGCTGCCGATGGATCGAGGAGTGCCTGCCCTCAGCCCCTCATAAACATCTGGTACGTCTCATTATTCGTCTCTTCCGTATATCCATATCCGAGGTCCTTAAGGAATTTCTGCAATTCAGCCTCTTGTTCTGGCGGCGTCTGAATAGCTGCGAGGATCTTCGCGATATCGCCTCCATAATTTCGATAGTGGAAAAGTGAGATGTTGAACCCTGGTTGCAGAGTCGTCAAGAATTTGTAGAGCGCTCCACCTCGCTCAGGAAATTCGAAAGCGAAAAGTCGTTCATTGGCCGCGTTGCTCCTGCCTCCGATCAGGTATCGAATGTGCGATTTGGCAATCTCGTCTCCAGTTACATCGCGGGTGACCATGCCTTCCTTTTCTAATCTGTGCATTAGGTCTTGTACGTCGCGGACACGAGTGGCTGCTGCCACTTGGATACCGATGAGGATATTGGCCGCCGATTCCGTCGCGTATCGATAGCAGAACTCGGTGACTACCAGCGGGTTTACTGTCTCAATGAGTTTTGCGAATGCGCCAGGTCGCTCCGGAATCGTGACTGCCAATAAGGCTTCCTTCTTCTCTCCGATTGCAGCGCGCTCGGCCACGAATCGGAGTCGATCGAAATTCATATTCGCTCCGGAAGCAACAGCGACGAGTTGCCGGCGGGTGTCAGATGACGGGTTTGACTGCACATACTTCTTCAACCCTGCCAAGGCAAGGGCACCTGCCGGCTCCAGTATAGATCTTGTGTCTTCATACACATCCTTAATGGCTGCACAAATGGCATCTGTGTCGACTTGGATAACTTCATCGACGACTTCTTGGCAAAGACGGAAGGTTTCTTCGCCAACAGTCTTGACCGCAGCGCCATCGGCAAAAAGCCCGACACTTGGAAGCGTCACTCTCTTTCCGAGCTTGAGAGACTGTACTAACGCGTTCGCATCGAATGTCTCAACACCAATGATCTTCACGTGAGGGGCAACTCGCTTCACCCATGTACCGATGCCAGCAATGAGACCTCCTCCACCGACACAGCAGAATATGGCTTCCAGCTTGTCGGTATCTGCTTGCCGAAGAATTTCCATGCCGATAGTCCCTTGTCCTGCGATGACATATGGATCGTCGAATGGTGGGATATTCGTGAGTCCATTGGCTGCCGCTCTGCGGTTGCATTCTGCTTTCGCTTCATCGAAGTCCGCCCCGTGCAGAACGACATTACCGCCAAGCCGAGAGACGTTCTGATGTTTAATAGCTGGAGTGCCTAGAGGCATCGTGATAGTTGCTGGGATGCGTAGCTTTCGGGCGGAGAATGCTACACCTTGAGCATGGTTGCCAGCTGAACAAGCGATAACACCCTTCCATCGTTCTTCCTGTGTCAGGTGGGCCATTTTGTTATACGCCCCTCGTAATTTGAACGAGAACACTGGAAGCAAGTCTTCTCGCTTTAACATTACCGTTGTTTCAAGCCGGTTGCTGAGGTTGACGGCATGTGTAAGGGGAGTCTGCTCAACGACATCGTATACTTTCGCCATTGAGATCAAACGTAGGTACTGTGATGGGTCAGCAAATTTTGAAGGTCACTCCAGATTCTCGAAGAGCCAAAACGAAGCTGTCTGCGAGACCAGTGCCTTGGAACACGTCGTGCAACGGGGCGACAACACTCACATCTGGATGGCCGTTGGGTAACAACAAGTGTTCCGGCAGTAACGACGTCGATTTTTCCTTTGGTGTAGCCGACGGTGGCGAAGGATTGATGGAATATTCAGTCAACGCCAGCTGAGTATGTGTAGGCTTAGGCGTCGTTGGTGCCTTCACTTCTGGAGTTGATGTACCGTTCTCGCTCTCCGCGGTATGAGTGCCATTGGGCACTCCATTCTCCTCACTCATGGCTGCGAGTATATCATGGAGATGGACTCAGCAGACGTTGAGGAGCCTTATATGGCGGTCGAAGGAATGGGACAGCTCAATGTCGGATATGGGCGGCCAATGCCCCAGTCATTCGGGGATATGAGTCGAGGCGGTGGGTGGTGTTCACAAAATTGAATATTGGTAGAGCCAGCCTGCATATCGGCACGAGCCGGTGCATAAGGTTGCCGCTAGCAGGGGCCCGCTTTTCGAGCCGGAAGTGAATCTGCTCTTGATGCGGAACGACATCACCACTTTTGACGCATACCATCGAATGATTGAGCAAGTTTGCTGTCAAGTCTCACCTCACGCTACGCTCAATTCCAACGTCGCAACCAGGCCGGAGCGGTTGTCGGAGCAGGACACGGTACAACCAACAATAAGCATATCCATCCTCCTACACCCATCTTAGGAGGATAGAAGGTCCACACCACCAACATCGGAAGAGCTCTTCCACGAGCACACGACATCGCCGAATATGTCCGTCCCAGGAAACATCAATACGGCACCTCCGCCTTCATCGTTCGACGAAAACAATGATTTTTACGAGGAGTCAAGATGGGCGAAGATGAAAAGAAGGCTGCTGGAGGAGCCTTTGATCCCGCTAGGATGCGCCTTAACTTGCTGGGCACTATATGAAGCGTGAGGATGTCTCAGAAATGGAGAGTATCATCAATACTGATGGAATGTAGCACGCGATCGATAAAGTCTGGCGACAAATACAAGACAAATCGAATGTTCCGTCGACGTATATATGCCCAAGGATTCACAATTCTAGCAATGATTGCTGGTTCAGCATATTGGGAGGGTGACAGGGCGAAGCGAAAGCAATATGACGGACTTGTGGAAGAGAAGCAAAAGAAGGAGCGCCACGAAGCTTGGCTGAGAGAGTTGGAGATCCGTGACGAGGAGGAGCAGGAATTGAGGAAGCTGCGCAACAAGCTTATGCAAGCGCGGACAGCGGAGAAGCAAGATTTCAACCAGGACGAAAGAAGGCTGCTTGAAGAGAAGCAGAGGAAGAATTCTGGACAAGAGGGAGGTGGTTTCGGCAGTATCAGAAGTGCCCTGGAGGCAAGCGAGAGCAGGAGAGCGAACAGCATACTGGACTCTGCTATGGCTCTGTGGCGGAGCTCACGGTGAGATGCAAAATGCAAATTTGTACAGACTAACTCTCAAGCGTTGTGAGACGCTTTGAACATTGCATAGATTATTGATGGCAGAAGCACAGTATAGCCTCACGAGCAGACCTGCAATCGACAGGGAAGCATCCCAACTCATGGGTCTGCGCTCATCTATTCTTCAAGAAACACTTAGCTGAGATGATTCGCCGAACGTGATTTTGAGCCAGCTATGCCAAGTCGAGTGGAATCGTACACGTGTGGTCGCCTCTTGGGCGCCTGAGGAATGCTTGATGTGTCCCGAACTGAGTATGAGGTCCGAAGAAGCCTTCGAGCTCACTATTGCGATCGCACCTGCCACCCGGCGGCCACCCTATAACTGAGTCCTTCACCGTTCATGAATATTCCGAGCAGCTTTCTGGAGCATCACTCTTGCAACAAAGCATCTCCTTGTCAGCAACGGCGAGGCTAGTACTCAGGCGGGTGACCACTGCTATCAATGGGAGCTGCGTCGCTTCCGTGACGACACTGACAGTTGCAACGACCGGTGCAGCAGCCGCTGCCACGGCAGGACCGGCTGGAGTCGAGGTAAACAACTGTTCGCCCTCTCTCTGCATCTCTGCATCAACATACACTTTCACGCCGCCTCATTCTACATCCAGGCCTCATTTTCAGCATAATATTCCAGGAGCAACATCAACAGTCGACAGATTCGCAGCATATCGATTCAGCCGCGATGTATCTAGCCACTGCACTCACGTTGATTGCCGCCGCAGCAGCACTTCCCTCACCGGCGGAACTCACCAAACCATCTCAGGGATATTATACGCTCTTCGCCAAGAAGGACAGCGACACAGGCAATGGAGCTCCACTCTATACCATAAGAAACGGCAACGACACGGAGTTACTTTTTGTGACGGGCGAGAAACACTCCGGCCATTCTGCTCAAGTCTTCTGGACCCCAACTTCTGCAGGGCCAAGATTTGTTTTGGACTATAATATGACGGCCTACGGTCTTATTGCGTTTGATCAGGTAGCTTCAGCTGGCTCGTTTCTCCGTCGGTGAAAGTGCTGATCTCCTCCATAGCCCGCACAAGAAGGCAAGACTCATCCCGTTCGTGCGATTCAGGGATATGGCCAAGAACAATGGTATCAGGAACCCAATGGAGATCTTGAGCACTCTTTAGCGGGAGAGAGCGAATTCTTTCGTCAGTGGAAGCTGATACACCTTGATTGTATTGACAACGTTTGCTAACGGAGCCTCAGTATGCGAAGCGGAGATCGATGACCAATCGGGAGACGATCACGATGAGATAATGCTTTCCTATGGTATGGACAAGGCCAATGAGCATGCGCCAAAAGACTGTGAATTCGTCCAACTACACCTAGTGGCCAGATGATGGAGTCCTACGAAGAAGGTCGATGGCCCAACAACTCCTGTCCCACGAGAGCGACGAAGATGAATCCTGTGTAATGTTGATAGACCTCTAATCAAGCTCTGACCTACTGCCACGCTCACTACCAGTGCCTCTGTCCAAGCTCACCACTGCATACACAGCCATATTTGGAGACTGCATCACCATTTAGAACGCAGGTAAGAGGCAACATTAGACGCCACGGCAGGATGCTGCATCTCACCAAATATATCTGGATGATTAGGCGTGTGCCATCACCCTGAATCGTATCGTTCCATATTCATTTATCGTCTATTCCATCCTTTTCATTCATCACATCCTATCTATCCCTACTTCCTTAACTCATTCTTACTCTCCTCACCCTCCCTCTCCATCCCCTCACATCCCACCGCTTTGCCAGCAATCTCCTCAGCTTTTCCAAATCCACTTTGATTAGGATCTCGGTTTGCGGAAGCGGCTTTCATAGCATCGATACCTGGCGGCGAGCGTTAGCGAGCAGCGAACGAAGTGAGCCAGCAAAGCTCTGAGTAGACTTGTCTCCGCTTCGCCTCGGACTTACCCTCCTGTTTATCTGCGGCACCAGAATTCTTCCAAGCTTCTGAACCCGTCACTGCACCGATTCCTGCTTCTGCTTGGCCTTTGACGTATTGTGCGTGGCCTCCTACTAGGGAGGGATGGTCTTGGGGACCTTGGCCTGAGGTGGAGGACATTGTGGTAGGTAGTGTTGTGGTTTGTTGATCGAGGATTTTTGTTGGAAAGTTTTTGCTGGGAAAGTCGTTAGAGAGAGCTTGTGAGATGTAGTGAATTGGTTCAGCAGTTCGATATCTAGATCTGATCTCTAGAACGCCTCGGCACCTCTGAACAGCTGCCACTATTGGAGGCGTATACGATTACATCATGAGCTTTGAGCAGATCTGTGACATCACCTGGCATCACAGTACCGAAATAGCACAATTCGAGATCAGATGCGTTGTGGTATTGTTCACAGTGATGTTCGGCGCTGGAAAGATATTGCACTGTGCAGCTCAAGCTTCTTTAAATATTCGAGAGATTCAAGGCGATGTCAAGTAATGGTAGATCCTTCGTAGGTTGTTGACTGCTACGATTAAGCCACAAGCCAATAGTTCATACATACACAATGCCTCTGCGCATGCTGGAACCATCCTGCATAGGGCTCTTGCCTCAGCTTCTCTGGAGGTATATCTTCCATCTCTGAACCACACCTTCGACATGTTCTGAGTGCCGCGTCTGGTGGCACTTGAACCTTCCTCAGCACATCGATGATTCTGCCGTGATTTGATCTCTTGCTAGTCCACAGTTGCAGAAAGCTAGTGTCGTAGAAGTGCAGCTTGCCCAGGTCCATGTTCTCTGTAAGCTTTGGAATGGTGGTTTCGAGCAAGCTGTTGACGGCAGGCATGAGTTCTTCGGGGATAGTACCATCGACCATCATATTAATTTCCAGTTCGCCTCTCCGATCTGCTGACAGGTTGGACTTGGTGTATGCTTGTCTTACTGCTTGGTCAAATTCTGCGACCATCCCCTCGAATTGCTGCAATTTGAACGGTAACTGACCGGCTAGGGAGAAGACAGCCTCCATTTCTTGCCTCTCTGTTACGGAGCGGGTTCGAGGGACAACATGCTGCAGACACTGGAAGTACTTGACAACCCATATGGTCTGGAAGCGGACCAGCGCGCGAGAGAAACTGCACAGTAGAAGGTGCAGGGCAGGACTACCGCTGGTGGAGGTAAGCTTATCGATGACTTCTTTCGCCGTCGAACCAGCCTTAACATCCCGCTGGATTGTGACAATAGTGTTGACGATGTACACTATCAAGTCCATGCACCATCGAACTAGGCCTCTAGCAAAGTGAACGGCCTCAGGAGAGATCTGTTTCACATCGGAACGACCACAAGTCGAGGCAAGGGCAGTACCAGCAAGGCGTAGATTGAGGATGGTGAAAGCGTACTGCGCCGCGAAATTTCGTTCGCCAGTCATGGGATTCGTTCCAAGAGCGAGTTGCGCACTTAAGCAGCGTGGCACGAGTGGCTCTTTGAGGACGATCATTTGCTGACGACTACTTTCTTGCATCGATATGTCGGGACTTCTGTTGAGCATCCGAAATATCATCCTGACGACCAGCGAGCGTAGCTCAGGTGAAGCATCTGGTGGTAGAAGTGCCAAAGTCTCGTCGTTGGCCATGTTGTTGTAGCATAGGAAAGCGAATTGCCGCGCTATGCAGACTGCCGCGGCTTCGATATAAGGACGGTCATCGCTAATTCCATCGTCCACAACGTGCCAGCCGCGAGTCAATTTCATGCACTGAGCATCGATCTTCTTGTCGACGCGAACGTAGACGAGGCCGCTGCCATCGCCAGACATGGCAACATGTAAGTTGTGTTCGCCAGGCACGTGGTCGAAGCCACTCTGATGTAGGTTGGACACTGTATCCGTGCTGCCGAATGGACCCAGGGGTTCCATGGTAATGCGGTCTCGAAGATCCAGGCTGCCGTCGCTGTTCCCAAAGGCCAAAATTGTATCGAACATCTGGGACTCAAACGTGAGAATTACTTTGCCATTGGCGGAAACATCAGGTTGCCTTTTGAGCACAGTGATCTGGTTGAGGACCTGGTTGGTGTTACCTCCAGGCTTCAGCTTGGTGAAGCTCTCGTGCAACGTGGGCGCAAATGTTTCTACGCTCCACCTTGCGATGACGCTGGTAGAGCTTTGGTCTGGTGATGCATGCGATGGAAACGCTGCGTGCGTGAATATCGCAAGGATGTTTGGAAGTGTTGGGACTTGCTGTGCAGCTTCTGCTACCTGAGGAATGATTCGCAAATGGGTCAGTTTAGCCGCGTCGATCTGTTGTGGCCGGACATTGTTGACTGCAGTCAAGTGATGGACGTCGAGCGTTGGTTCGACTCTGAGAAAGTTGATGCCAGGTCCACGACTCTGCTGCGAGGCATTCCACACAATCGACACCCTGTAGAGCCGCAGCCTCGATGCGCTATCGTAGGTGACTGCGAGAAGATCTGAGTTGTCTTCACCAAGAGCAGCGTGCGTGACTAGTCCGTCAGAAGTCCTCAGAGTGTCCAGCATCACACTGGTAGACTGCCAGCCTTGGCCCTCGTTTTGATAGCACAACGTGAGCTCCGTCGAGCGACTGATGTGAAGAAATGCGTGCCTTCCTTCTGCAGGGTGATGAGCTCGGAGACCATGCTGGTCCCGCTGCTTCATTGTCGCATCCCATCGATCACCATTCTTGTGCGCTGCATCGATGTAAGGACCCTATATAAAATTAGCCATCGCACGAGTTTACTCGTTCGAAGACATGCTGACTCTGAACTCTGCAGGAAACAATGCTAGCCAATGAAGACCGACAATTGCATTGAGCTCGTGCTTGGAATCGTCTCTAGCCAACTCGCCCTGGGTCGTGCTCATTTTGCCAATGGCGCCAATCATCGAGGGCAGGTGCACATGACCGGCATCATCCACAACGACTAGATCTATGCCGATGCCGCTGAACTGGATGTGGACGAACTTTCGGCCCTCAGGCGCCTTGAAGGGATACTTTGAATCGTCACTGATGGTCCAGGTGCCAGTCTTTTTGTCTCGGATCATGGTCCGAAAGGTGATTTGGGTCCCATCCGGCGATATCTGCGCGATACTCCCAGTATTGGACCATGCCAGCTTCCTAGTGACACTGTTACCAGGCATGCATCGAGACTGAAGTTTGGTGCCTTACAAACTCACGTGCAACATCCGCGGCTCTGCATTTCTGCTATCCGCAAGATCAAGGATGCTGGAAGCGGCGCGGCGGGCATCGCAATGCCGCCATCGAGGCCTACAGGCGCCTCGCCAAACAAGTCGTCCATTGCGCCGTCCATCATTGAAGCATCGGGCAGGTCTGCCATGGTGGCATTCTCCAGATCGGCTGCATCCATATCGCCACGTCTGCTTGCTACCTTGTAGGGCAGCCTGGTTCAAAAACCTTCAATATCCGTGTGGATCACAACGCAGTCTGCCACGTGAGGCTAAGATCTTGAATGCCGCATCACAGCATTGGAAGATTGATGGGTTGGGATCCAGAACGGATTCGTTTTGGTAACGGTCTCGTTATGCGACGATGCACCACCAAATTCCAAGCATGGGACGGCTGAGTCGCGAAGCAATCTTGAACCAGCCGAGGGGCTTTCTGCGGTGCCACGATATAGCAAAGGCAAGATGGATCCACTGACAATGCTCTATCAATATCGCATATGTGATGAATACAGCTTGTGCGCGGCGGCAACAAAGAAATCGTGAAATAAATTAATGAGGATACATTGGCTGGTGGTTCGAGTCCAAAGAGTTGTTTGTTTTGCTTGTTTACTCCTTCCCGCAACCGGGTAAAGCCGATCGCACTTCGAGGACTTCCAACCTCCTCTATTCACGCTTCTCACGCGCGATTCACACCCAACCCTTCACTGCGCGCCAGACCCCGCCCGTCGCTATTTGTACGATACTGGAGACGATGCTATTGTCGGTGTAATCCTGGTATCACCCCGGGTCCGCCTCGCGCCTGCTCCCCTCCGCCCTGCACCCTCCCGGTTTCGCCTCGCCTCGACAACAACATGGACGCACCTTCCGACAGCAGCGACCTCTCGTCGCCGCTGAGCAGCGTGCCTTCTTCGCCATTGACCGAATTTTCCAGCTCGCCCAGTCCGCCGCCCGAGATGCGCTTCTCGTCGCGTCGCAGCTCCGGCCCATATCCTTCCCCTCCCGCGTCACAACAAACATCACAGAGCGGCTCGCCGGCCCCAGATGGCATGGACTCCAAGAACTCATCAGACCGCGAGGGTCGTCCTGCTAAGCGCCGGCGAATCACGTCGGAAAAGGAGCGAACTACAGAATACCTGGATCTACGCGCCCGTACTGTTGATGCCGAACAACAAATACAACTAGACCGCCTGGTCAATGTCCTACACAAGCGCCAGAAGATCGTCGTAATCGCTGGCGCTGGCATTTCTGTTTCCGCAGGCAGTAAGTGCTGCCATTAGTCGTCGCACCAACAACGCGTCGAAATGCTAACACAACACGTAGTCCCTGATTTTCGCTCGTCGCAAGGTCTCTTTCGCAGTCTAAAGGAAGAATACAACCTCAAAGGCTCCGGCAAGCACCTCTTCGATGCGTCTGTATACAAAGATGACGTGTCGACATCGTCTTTCCATGACATGGTCAGCACAATGTCGCGTCTTACGAAGGATGCCAAGCCAACTGCCTTTCACCATATGTTAGCAACCATTGCCCAGGAGGATCGTTTGCTTCGACTGTACTCGCAAAATGTGGATGGCATTGACACCGGGATGGACCCATTGAAGACAGCTGTACCACTAAAGAAGAATGATGCGAACAAATGGCCGCGCACTGTTCAGCTGCATGGCGGACTGGATTACATGGTATGCTCGAAATGTCATGAGCTTTCCGACCTGGACCCCAGCCTTTTTGATGGACCTGTACCCCCGTTATGTTCGAGGTGTGAGGAAATTAATGATATCCGCACAAACCATGAGGGCAAACGAAGTCATGGTATTGGCAGATTGCGACCACGAATGGTCTTGTACAACGAACACAACCCAGATGACGAGGCTATTGGCGCTGTGACGAAGGATGACTTGCGCAAAAGGCCTGATGCTGTAATTGTTGTTGGAACTACTCTAAAAGTGCCAGGAGTAAGAAGGATTGTTCGCGAAATGTGTGCTACCGTACGCGACCGGAGAGGCGGTGTCGCAATCTGGATTAACAGCGATCCTCCACCCATCGCCAAGGATCTCGAGGACTGCTGGGACATCATTGTGCAAGGTCCATGCGATGAAGTTGCGCGACATGCTGCGATGCGCAAATGGGATGTGCCCGCAGCTTCAGAAGAGTTTGCCGAGGTCAGCGAAGAGGATGCGAAAAAGGTTGCCGCCAAAACGATGCGCGTTCAGCTTCCCAAATGCGACATCAAGCATGCAGCCAAAGAGCCTTTGCCTTCAGACCTTCACAAAAACAACAGCTTCAGGCCGCCGCTTCCTGACGAGACGCCACGCAAGCCCATGGACTTTGGTCCGCTGGATTGGAGTCCAATGGGAACACCAAGAACCTCGATCGTGCCCAGCATCGAGGACAGCGAGATCTCGGACGATAGCATTGCCGTGGTGCATGACGATACGATCCCCGTGGCTGTCACTGGACTTTTGACTCCGTCGAAATCGCAGCGAAGCTCGCCAGTGGAGAAACTTGCCGCGAAAACTGTGAAGAATCCGGTAACAAACCTGAATGACAAGCTAAAGGCAGGCGCAAAGAAGCAGAACACGACCAAAGGTGCCACAAAGAAGGGCACTACTACCGCAAAGAAGCCCGTTACTGGGGCTAAGGCGTCCAAGAAGGCCGGGACTGTGGGCAGGCCGAGAAAGGATGCAAAAGCGAACGCGAAGCCTGGTCCAAAGATTTCGCTCAAGAACTCTTTCGCGTCAAGTAAAGCTGGCGCGACAGCATTGAAGGCCGGCAAAAAGGACATTGAGAACGCAGCAAAGAGCCCCAGCAAGCTACGCGATGTCACGAATGCTTCTTCGGAGCCCATGGTCCCGTTATCACCACAAGATCCAAGAAACAACGCATCGCCTGTACAGACGCAGAACGTCGATGCAACATTAAAGCAAGCGAATGACCTTAACAGGAGTCGAATGAGTATTCAAGGAATCTGCAACTAGGAGTTGCGGCCTCGCGAGAAATCTCGTACGAATCGCATTACACATTAGGAGCGCACAGAAGGTGGCAGCATTGATTTTTTCGCCAGCTGTGGTAATGATATGGCATTTCGGAACGGCGTTATGGCAGCTCGACGTATGAGATGGAGAGAAGATGTCGCCGCTGCTACTTTCTTGACTTTCGACGCATGGCAACGCGTAGACAGATGTACGCGCCTTTGAAAAGATACCCTGGGTGATGTGGT
The DNA here is from genome assembly GCA_000504365.2 of Pseudocercospora pini-densiflorae CBS 125139. NCBI lineage: Eukaryota > Fungi > Ascomycota > Dothideomycetes > Mycosphaerellales > Mycosphaerellaceae > Pseudocercospora > Pseudocercospora pini-densiflorae. Next base: position 10,134 of record KZ107257.1, on the reverse strand, counting down.
ATTCTTGTGTATATGAAGATGCAGAGAGAGCTTTTTTCAAAGCAGTTGCAGGATAGTGCCAGACTATCGATATGAATGACAGTGAAATCTACCATGCTCAATCACCTTGACACCTTCTGCAATACTTTACAAGTAATTCTTACATTGTACATTTGCGCATCCTTGGGGTATCTCAATTTCAGTCTGCTCGTATGCTCATCTCAATCACTTAGTCATCATAGTCGTCGTCTTTGGAACAGGCGCCCTCTCAGCCGCAGGCAAAGGCCTCCCAGCAGAGTCCGTACGACTCACCAATCTCGGCGGCGGACTGCGATTCTCATCCCTTAACCTTCTCCCTCCAGCCAGACTCGCCCCAAACTCTTCATCCTCAGTATCAAGCCCATCGTCCTCATCTTCTTCCTCTTCCTCCTGTTTCCTCCTCCTTCTCCTCCCACTCAACATCCCAGACCTCTCATCAGCATCCTCATCATCCTCGTCATATTCTTCTTCCACCAAATCACCTTCTTGAGTCTCAACATCAGGCGGACAAATCCACTCCCTAGGAACCATACAAGGCAACGCAACCCCAATACTCGCCGCCCGATTCAACCAATTCGGCGCTGACTTTCCCGTAAGCGCTTCACATAAAGCGTTTGTAAAATGATTACAATTATTCGTTAAGAGATTATAATCCGTTCCCAGAAACTTGTCGGACACACTTTTTATGGTTTCGGATATTTCTTCGGGGGTATTGAAAGTGAAGCCTTGGAGTATGCTGCAACGAAAAGTTCCACCTGGAGGAAGGTATTTTGGTCGTGTGTAGTATACGCCGGTTGTGTTGCGTTTTGGGTGCCCGCCGTAGGCGTATTCGCGGTTCGAGATGCAGATTCCTGAGTGTAGGAGGGAACCGCCTAGGGTCCAGAGGAGGGAGGAGAGGCGGCCGGGCTGGAGGAGAGGGAGGATATTAGCTGATTGATGGTGTGAGTACTGTAGGTTGGGTGAATGGACGTACAGGCAGAAGGTCGTAAACGTTTATTATGATCTCGGTCTTTTGGGCTGAGACATTGCGGGTGTGCGAGCTGGAGGCTATGGATCCCGAGGTGGATCTTCGTGTTCGGCTGGGCTTTTTAGAGGTGGTGGACATGTTTGTAACGCGAGGCGATGGGTTGGTGAAGTACTCATACACAGGAGGCGTGGAATCGTGAATGTTGGTCGAGCATGCGACAGCATATCTGCCTCCACCAACTTGGAGCTTGAGGTTGTTGCGTGCCCACGCGTTCGGCTAGCGGCGGGGCTCGGCATCCCTGCAGCGGATCTTGACAGGGGTACACGAACTGCTGTTACTGACCTCCAGCTTCATCTTTCACTCGACTTCACGCTTGCATTCGCAACTATCGGCCATGCTCTTGTTTGTTCGTGCGATCGAGGATTCAACATCAAAGAGTCTTGGACACGATGGCACCGGCATTGTGGCGGCCCAGCTGTTTCCATCACCCATTCTGCTTTGCTATACGCGGTGGCATGAAGATGTCAATGAGTTTCAACCTGTGAAATAGAAACTGTGCAAGCATGACCTTCACGAGATGTGGGGACCTCGCCGTTGCAGCCGAGCGCAGGCTGCCGCAGCAAACGCAGATGCATTTCGTTTGGCGGCAAAACATGCACTTCTCACCTCAAGTGCAGACTTGCAACCTGACCTGAGCTAGACACGATTCTCCCGCGCTTCCTACGACATCTCTCTACGGCATTGAGTGCTGTCATACCGCCGCGATGGCAGATGCGATGCCTTTCGACATTGCTGAGATATCCGCAAACAACGAGCTGACGAAAGAGATAAGGAAGTACATGCGGCAGCATGGCGGCAAACTGCCAAAACCAGATGGCTCTGATGCACCTCAATCTTTCCATGATGCCGTTGATGCCTTTTCTGCTAACGTCGACAAGCCCATCGGCAATGAGGGCTACGCGTATTACGGTTACCCTCACGATTCTGTGGCGCCTCGCCCCGGCTGTTCAGATGTTTGCGACCACTGCTCAGAGCAGTTCCGAGCAGGCCTGATGCTGGTTATGTTTCCTTACAAGAAGTGCTTCACAGACGACGAAGCTCGAGAGGAGTTGAGGATGTTAAGGGCGTCTACAGAAGCGAACCTCAGCTATGTCCGCGCTCGACTGGAAGACTACGGCGACGCAGTCATGAAGCGATGGCTCAAACGAGGTTCGAAAAAGCGGGAAAGTCTGCTTGTCAAAGCGATGCCCGATGTCTATCGCCATAAGACCAGTTTCGTTCACGAAATGATCAAAGGGCTAAAGTCTCCCGAAGATTTGAAGCGATGCTCACGAAAAGTCCACCTGCTACCGTATCTCAACATCGAATCGCTGAGCGAAAATCCGAATGAGCTTTTAGCACTTCTCCACTACCGTACCCAGTCCTCTGCTGCTCAATGGGCCGCCTTCGACAGCCATCAACTCTTCTACTACTTCCATTCAGGCATGTGCGAGGTTTCATACAATCCACACTGCGTCACTATGTACGGTGACAGCTACGGTCAACTCGCAATCTGGGATCAGGATGCGGCTCATAGATTGGATATCGTCGGCTTTCCTCGAGGCTTTTTGACTCTCGAAGCTCAGGATCTGTTATCTCGACATTTACGGTCTACCGTCGATCTGCTTATGGAGCCGCTTCCCGAAGTTTCGAGCTTGGGCAACACGAACTTCCTTGCCTCTGCAGAGATGAAGTTTAACTCCAAGGATGGGTTCATCAATCAAGATGCTACTAAGACAACGGCATTCTCTTTACCGCCCGTCCTCAACATGGCAGAGATCCTCGATAGTCTTGGCGCCCGTCTTCGAGCTTGCGAGGATGAGCTATGGTTGTTGCAGACGGACGCTGACTACTTGCGCGAGTATATCTCTAAGCTTGAAGGTTCAGTCGCCCTTGAGATCACTAGTCAGAAAGAAGAAGCGAAGATTCGGATCGACCTAATCATGCCCAACATGAGAAAGCTCGACAACTGGCAGTATCTCGTAGCTGAAGCAGAGCACGCCAAGGAAACTATGGCAATGCGACCATTCCACATTGCTCCCGGTGGGCCCCTCGCCAAGGACTACGGCGACGCCCTTGCCATCTTCGAGTTTGTCCTCAAACAACAATTTGAAGAGCAGCGAATCCATCTGGGGAACATGGTTGCCGCCTCGAATGCCTTCAGAGGATACGCTGATCATTATGACGAGGAACGCGAGATGGTGGTGTTGAAAGCGCCTTCTGAAAAGATGTGTCGCCACGACCCGATCGTTTACAACATCATGGAGCTGATGCGGTACAATGCGTCGGAATCCTTGCCAGCAGCTGTTCACATTCGCCATATCGACAATCTCCTCGCCGATTGTCCTGACCGGGAAGCATACAAAGTCGATCGGACCATGCGTGCCACCTTGTCGGATATGGCTCTAATTGACGACACGCTGACCAAGATCAAATTGCATCGGCCGCGGCCAGTCTCCACATCGAATCTGTTCACGGACAATCTAGCCGCGCCGCCAGGTAGTATGACAACAACGCTCGCCGAGTTCCTATCCCGAAAATCCTCACTCGAATTTGGGCAGAGGATTGCTGTTCACTCCACTTTGATGAACATGCACTCGAAAGGTCGCTACAAGTCCTTACATGATGCGCTACAAATTTTGACTTGCTTGAGGCGATCTTCAAGCAGAAAAGATGCTCAAAAGCTGGAGGCCTTTGATAGATCCCAAGCCGCGCTCAAAAATTTCTGGTCCGTGGTTCGAAAGTGGAGGGAAGACCAGCTCTTGAAGCAGCAATGCTCTATTGAAGATGTGCAACGTCACGTGAACGCGGTCTTCCCATATACGTTAGATCAACACGAGCAAGAGCTAGCAGCAGAACGTGCTAAAGTAGCTGCTGCGATCGAAGAAAAAAGTAAGCCGAATAGTGCTAGTTCAGCGAGACACTACTGACGCTTTTCCAGGCAAGAAACCAGACACCACTCGCAGGACACCAGGTCCGCAGCACAAGCATATTCACCAAGTACAGACGGTCTGGGGCCCTGTTGAGCAGGCGGCGACCACGCCTGAGCTCGCCAAAGAAAAGAAGAAAACGCGACCGCTCGAAAAAGACCTTGCAGCACTGCATGTGGCAGAGCCGGTGGCCGAGCTGTCCTCATCGCCGTCGCCGTCTCCCTTGATCGCAGTCAGTAAGACTGCATTGAATGTCTTCGAACGCATGTTTGCTGGCAACCTGCCCGCGAAGGGCAACATCAGGTGGAATGAGAATGACTTCGAAGCGGCACTAATCGATGCTGACTTTTCCGTCATGCCAAACAGTGGGTCTGCTGTGATGTTCAAGGAGAAGTCCGACAGAGGTTCTATCGTCTTCCATCGTCCGCACCCAGATCCCACGATCGATCCGATTATGCTGAGGTCAATGGGCAAGCGCTTGCGCAAGTGGTTTGGCTTCGATAGGGAGACATTCGTTGAACGTGACAAGGCAGCATGCTGAGGATCAGGCGTTCCAGTAAGCACGCATCGAAGAACATCGCGCAGGAGAAAATAGGTGATCGCATTGAAGGCGCTACATCGACGCGCTATAGCAGGATTGACGAGTTAGCGGTTCCAGGTCAAATCGCTACAAGAATGATGTTGGACGTGACGACCTCTTTGCATCTTTCAGTAATCCAGTCTCCCAAGACGGCCTCCTGTGAATTCCGCAAAGAAGATTGTTCCCGGAAGCTGATTGTTCAGATCGCAAGGGCCACTCAGCCCAGTCGGCAATACGAACTCCATCAGCAGTCCTGTCTCGGGATCGTATTGACCGATCCGATTACCACCCAATACCAACAAACCCTGTGAAAAGTAGACCTTCCCATCTGTACCCATCCTGAGAGGGCCCGAGAAAGGCAGCAGTCCTGATGTCCCAATGCTACCACCCACCAAAGCTTCAAGCAAATCCTGATCACCAGAATGCAAACTCCCATCAGGAAACACCAACGTTGACTTCCCTTGCTTCCTAAGCCCATCAACAGAAATCTCTCTAATTTCCCCCGTCCTAACATCGATCCATCCAATATTTCCAATCAAACTTGCAAACCAGATCAACCCCCTAAGTTCATCCCAAGTCACAGCGATCACCAAAGACAAAGGAGTAGGAACCTCATACTCCACAAACTCATGCGTAAAAACATCTATCATCCCAACTTTATTCCCCAAAGCCTCTGAAAATATCATCGTACTCCCAGGTCCAGGCTGAATCACTAGCGGGACCGCGTCCAGCGTAGGTATGGGAAACAATTCATACTCAAAAGTATCGATATCCATCCTCCCAATGGCATTCAACCCAGCAGCCGCGAACCAAGCTCCACGATCCCGATTTCCGGATACATCGATTGTCGCCCTCAATCCCAACGGTAAGTCATCTACAGCCGCCACGCCTGTGAATGGAAATGGAAACTCGGTCATTCTCCCATCTGCGGGATTCAATCGTACCATTGCGTTACCCGCGACTTCTGAAAACCAGAGGTTTCCGTCTGGGAGGAACTCCATTCCTGAGGGTAGACCGAGTGGGTTCGAGAGTGGGAAGCGAGTTTGGTCGCCGGAGGTTAAGTTTACGCGGAGGATTGCGTTGCCGGCGATGAGTTCTACCCAGGCTATGTCGGGCTGGGAAGGGTGGAATTCGGTTTCGCAAGGAGTGTCGAGGAGGGGGACGGTGGCGTATTCTGTGACTCTTGGGATGCGAGGGAGAGGAGAGGTGGGTGGCCATGTTGGTTGAGCTTTTGCGAGGGATATTGATGCGCAGGTGCTGAGTATGGAGAGCAGCATTCTGAAGTTGCGTGGGGCGCTGAGAGTTTTCCTGGCCGAAGGGGAGATGGTTTGTTGACATTACTTATTCTTCTGGACGTGTCGTATGCCAAATCTCGTTCTCTTGCTCGCGTCTGCTCATCCAGCTCATATCGAGACGTTTCACCAAGCCTGCATTTCCGAGCGAAGGTTTATCGAATGTCTTATAGTCATCCATGCTGTGCTCTCACCGTTCATCAGCCCACGAGCTTTGTGGGGTATGAATGTCACCATATATTGCTATGCCCCTGTCGTGTATAGTATGAGGCCTGCAAGGTTCATCTCTTGTCATGCGCCAAAGAGTATACGCTGGCGTGATGCGGACCAGGTACCTCTCCGGAACCCCAGGCGTTGCGCAATACGACATGAGTGGGTTGTGATGTAGAGCCTGATTGCAATCATATAGCCCGGACGTCGTTGTCTGCTTTCAGCTGGGCGGTAATTGCGCGGCCGCTTCAATCCTAGCTTGTCTATATACAAGCTGTATCAAGACTACAACAACTTCGTGCGTGTCGGCACGCCATGATTGATGTCGTCTGTCTCCATACTCAATGAAAATGGCGACCACTATCTTTCCATACCTCACTGGCCCAGGAGCTCGATCGTTGGAAGAAGAGCTCCACACGCGGCTCCATCTCAAAGACATAAGGCGTACCTCTTGGAAAACTCTTGTGCATAACTCACAATAGCTTGGTTGCCGAGAGACTTGCAGTTGAGGGCATCGAAGAACTTCTGGAACTTTTCGTCAGCTTCCAAGCCTTCTCCGTCTCGCATCAGATGGTATACGGCTCGCATGATTTCGGCGCATTTGATGGCCGCAGCATAATTTGCAATTGGTACAGTCTTTGGCGCGTCGATTTTGGGACCAATATTTTGGCTGATCACATATGGGCTGGATGCAGTAGCTTGGAAAGCGCGTAAACCCTCGTTCTTCTGTCTCGCCATCTTCTTAGCCTCCACCTCCTTCTTCCTTTGTGCCTCTTTATCCTCCTCAGCCTTCCGGGGTCCAGGCAGAAAGGGGAGCGCTGCAGAGTGAGATCAAGGTACGAACACATGCCTTACAAGAGGTCGAATGCGTTTCCGTCACTAAGCTAAGACCATGCCATGGCAATGGCGCCTAGCGCTTGGTGTAGATCTGGGAGGAGCAGAGTCACCTCATGGTGAGGTTTCGTGATGCTATCGCCACATGTTGGGGTATTATCCTTCTTCGCTGAAGCCCTTGCCTAAGCCTTCGAGGCCACAAGTCGTACTTCAGAATCTTGCCAAGAACTTCGAATTGATGTTCAGCTGCTGAGTACATGTACTGGGCAAGCCTCAAACCTTGAACGTGTTGTTTTTCAGTCGGCGATTCGGGCTCGCCGTAAATGATCGGCGTCTGTGTGGCCTCGCGCTCGTTTTTTCAATGCGGTTCGCCGTATGCGGTTCTCGGTGCGGGCGCCATGGGAGTCGGGGTAATTGTGCAGTCTAGGTTACTCGATCAGTATACCAATCAGTGGAGTATCAATTCGGCCGCATATGTGGGCACATGCTATTTGTGTGAGAGGGAAAAATGCAGAAGAGAGAAGATCTGATACACTCAAGGTCGTCATGGACCCGAAACCCCTAATGCAAGAACATGATATAAAACAGAAGCGAACCATTCGTAGCCCGCGGATCCCATAGCGCATCATACGCCATCGCAAGCTCAGCCCTGGAATCTAGGTTCGTGTATAGGTAGTGGTACAATTGTGTCGGCGGTGTGCCGACGATGCCGCATTGTGGTCATCACCACCTCTCATTACTGCCGTCTCTTCTTTACTTCGTCTCGTCCCTGAGGTAGGTGATCAAGTCATTTCGGTCCTTGGCCTTCTTCAAACCACCGAAAGCCATCTCTTGGTACCGGGGATGTACTTCTTTGGGTTCTCGAGGTATTCAAACTACGCCGACTGTTAGCTCATTGCCCTGACGCAATCTTGAGATACGCCGAAGTGTCTCCATACCAGCGTGCCCTCGTCCCATGTAATACCCTTTTGCTTGTTTGCGTCTGAGTATGAGAAACCCTCAACCTGACCAGTCTGTCGACCGAAAAGACCGTGGAGGTTTGGTCCAATCTTGTTGCCCTCGCCCTCCTTCAAGTTATGGCATTGCGCGCATCGTGTCTGTGCTGTCGTTAGTCCGAAGTCCGGTGGCTCCATTTGCGCAAGGGTCTCGCCGCCGAGAGGATTTTCTCGCGACTGTCGGACAAATTGCGTACCTTGAAAAGGTTGGCGCCCTTCTTGCTGTCACCTGAAACATTATCAGTAAAGCTCCTCTAAGAAGACTCGGCCAGAGGTAGAAAAGGGCTTGAAATTCGCAATGCCATCAGAAGTCACTGAAAGGTCGCCGCCTTTGCGCGGAGCACATCGCACGCGTACGAGCTCTTCAATGGCTCCTCGATGAAGTCGCGCCACTCCAAGAAGGCTGGAGATGCAGTACTGGTTGGAAGATGCATACCGTCTGAGAAGCTGTCCTTGCCCATTGTGTCTGATGGAGTGGCTGTGTGTGGGTGGTAGAGGTACTTGGTGTGTGGAAGCGGTATTAAAGGCGATGTAAAGTGGTGTAAGGCGGATTGTGAAGATCTGGTAGGAAAAGAGAAGGGCAGATGATGCAGACGAGAGAGAAAAGTATTATGGGAGAGGCGATCCTTGCAAAACAGCCTCCTTAGCCGCACCAATGGGCGTTAAGCTATAGGCAAGTGATTCAACGATAATTCTACGGAACGCCGCCACAGCCTGGACACTCGCCTCAACGCCTCTTCCACCGCGTCTTTTTGCATATTTTCTATCAATTCTACGGTTCCATTATCTTCCAGTTCGCCCTAGAGTCCGTGACAGCGTCTTCTGTGCTTCATCGACAGCTTTTGAGCTGTGGCGTAGCTCCCATGTGCTCACAAACCTAATCTGCCCTGACAAGGATATCGGATGACGTTCACTGGCATTCCCGAACGTGACGTCTTCGCCTGTGGGTTCAGCTGACCCGACCGCGCTAAACGCGGGAGTGACCGCGCTAAAGCTAACCTAACCGCGCTAACTAAAACCTAACTACGCTTTCTATCCTAACCTAAATATACATACCCTACTGCCTAGCCCTACTACCTAGCCCTATTCGAAGTATACTATACTCTTATTTAAATTAGCTTAAAGCCTTATTTAAATTAATATTAAAATAGCTTTAGTAAATAATACCTCCGCTATCGTAGGCTACTATAATATATAGGCCTTTAGAAACTTCTATCTATACTATCTCTACCTATATACTATTAAGAAAGAGGCTAGTAAATTTATACTACTATTCGAAGTA
>KZ107256.1:4936-27638 GCA_000504365.2 Pseudocercospora pini-densiflorae CBS 125139 | reverse complement strand
CTATTTACGCGCTTTATAACCCTCCGGTCTATAAACCGTCTTAATCTATAGTTATAGACTACTAAGATTATCTACTTCTATCTCTCGTAGTACCCTCGGCTTCTTACTATACAACTTTACTAACTAATCTTCTCGAGGGTCGAATACGCGAATACTAGTAGTAGTAGGCTCTTAAATAGTAGGCTCTTAAATAGGTAGGCTCTAGAGCTACTCGGCTTATAGCTATACGGAAGGACTCGATATTAGGTACGTAGCGGATAGCGATAGTAAGGTTAGCGGACCGCGATAGTAAGGTAGAAACAGCCTAGAGGAGATGGAGGTTGAATTAAAGAGCATTAACTAAGAAATGACTAACGAATTTGCCTTAGGCCTCCTCCGCTATCGGAATCCGATCTACATATAACCGGACACGATCTACGAATAGTCGAGCCCGACATTATGCCGGATCTCTTCGTGCGCTTGCCGTTGCAATGCATGCAGCAGATCAATGCTCCTTTGATGAAAGCACTCTCCACTGCGCCACAATGCATCGCACTCGAAGTGCTGGTATGCCTTGAAGACTGCGCGTCGTGCTGCAGCAGCATTAAGATATACCGACCCTCTGACAAAGTCGAGCTCCTGCTCCATATCGCCAAGCGCTTGCTCTATTATGTCCAACATCGATTCAATGGACAAGACTCGATTTTTTGGGAGGACATGGCCCAATAGAGAGGCGTTGAAATTGAGACCTCCGCGACCGGGCAGAGGACGGTCTCGGGCCTTGTCGAACATATCGTGGAAGTAGTTGAACGTATGCAGAATTGCGTCAGGGCGAAGACCATCTTTCTTCGGATTGCTAATATGTTCTGAGAAGCGTCGCAGCAGGTAAGTGCCAAAGTCTACTGGGTCTCGGATATCGTCAGTGGGCACGTCGAAGAATTCGCGAAGGTGTTGGTGTGGGAGCTCTGCAACTAATTAATGACTATCGGACAAGACTGGTGTTCAATATACACACCGAACAAATCTCCGGCCTGGTACTAGTGTACTTCTCTGGTGAGATCGGCCCAAAAGGGGGTTGAGCTCTCTACGAGCTCCTCGTGCAGAGATTCTAGCTCCTTGATTGTGTTTCTCCAGACCAGTTCTATCTTTGTATATAGTTCATGCACTCTGTTGTGCATTTGCTGGAATCTCGTATCATTCTTCTGTGCTTCAGTGATGAAGCTTTGCCCCGAGTTGAACAAGGACACTTCATAGTTGATCGTGTTGAAGATCTCGGGATCGAAATGGATGGTCGACACTGGCTTGAAGATCGTGGAAGGGTCCATTGTCGATGGCTACGTTGAGTCCGTGTTTGATTCAGCCCGAATCACTGTATGATAATGATTCGTAGACTTGCATGCGCATATAGAGACTCTGCTAATAATGAAGCAAAGAGGTCGAGATGACACGATAGAATGTTCTATCCTGGTCAAGATTATTGCTATTGCTGGTCATTTTCATCTCGAAACTCTCGTATGACCGGAGGCTCTGCGAGAGACGCACAACAATCCAGGTCAAGAGCATGAGGCATCAGAATCTGCATCATCGCCATCAGCATCAGACGTGTCTGCATCCGATTCTGCCCCTGCGTCTGCTTCTGCTGCCGAGCTCTCGGAGTCCTCGTCCGCCTGAGGAGGGCACCAGTATTCTATGCGAGCACAAGTATACTCATCGCGGAGAAACGGCCAATTTCCCTCCAGATCGTCCTTTGCATAGCGAATGTCGCTCTGCAGAGGTATCTCTTCTGCTCTGAGGGTGTGCTCAATGATAACATCCGCAAGCTCATTTGGGATACGACCTTCGACAGCGAGGAGCACATTGCTCCGGATCTCATGATGGGCTTGGATCTGTAGGTTATGTAGCAGCTCGACAGTCCGCCGATGAAAGCATTCGTCATCGCCGTACGTGTCGCAGCTGAGGTCCCGGTATCCTTCCCAGATTTCTCGCCGGGCTTTGGCGGAGTTTAGATAGTCGTCAGGCTCTGCAGCTTCCAATTCTTCACCTATTTCAGCAATAAAATGGTCCTCAATGCTCCGAGAGACGTCATCAGACAAGTTTCGGCGTTCGATATGCATGTGTCCTAGTAAAGGCGCGTAAAATTCGAGGCATTCGCGCATGGGTCGAAATTCCAGTGCTTGGTCGAATGCGTCGCGGAGAAATATGAATTTCTTGGTGATAGGGTGTGTATCATGCAGGAAATCGTAATCGTCACGAACATGCTGCAGGAAGGCTTGCAGGAGGTAGGGACCAAAATCTCCTGGATCGGAAATGTCACGATCTGGAAAGGTAAACAGACCACTTTCAAGATGGTCCTCGGTGAATGCTAAAATTTGTCAGTCGATGTGGGCCAGCGCAAGCTGGAGGACTGACTGAAAATGTCTTCTGCCCGATACCAGTGACGCTCGTCTGTGATCTTTATTTCCATTGGTCCAGAACCTTGAAATGCGAGCGTCTCGTCCAAGGCACCGAGCTGTTTGACCACGTTCTGCCACACAAGCTGTATCTCGTCGCGGGTTTTGCGAACAATTTCGTGCAGCTTTCGCGTTTCTTCGTCTTCTTGCCAGGATTTTGGCATAAATTTCATTATTGCGTTGTAGCGCGTGAGCTCGTTATTGATTCTGTCAAATACTTCGTCCTTGAAGTTGACCAGTGCCATGTGCTCGAAGTGATTACTCTGCTGTTCGGCATGCTAATTCGACATATTTGGGTCAAACTGATCGACTCACTGCGAAGGACGCTCAGTCTAAATCTTGTCGTCAGTGTGCCAGGCATATAAAGGTATGTGTTTGCGCTCTGGCAGACCATTTCCAAGGAGGCTGGCACATGGCCGAAGTCTATTTCGCCACGCTTTTGAACGCGTGTCTGACGCGCCATGGGGGCACGGACAAGAAACGCTCTATGATATCTCAATATGGTAGCTCGTCAAACATCGCGTCCTTAACATAGGGTGTTTCGATGCTGTGACTTTGCTTTGCATACTCTGTCAAATATGAGACAACGCAAGAGGTAATTTCTCATCAATCAATTATCAGCTCGGTAGAAAGTTTGCTCACGCACAGAATACTTAGAGCACATCGCAGCTGTTGATCTTGACCTCGCTCTTTGGTCGATCACCAGAATCAGTCGCGACAGCACCAAGCTTGTCGACAACATCCATACCCTGGACGACCTCGCCGAAAACAGTGTGCTTGCCTGCAAAATATATCAGCATAATCTCGGCACAAACCATGGATCTGCCACACTGCAGCACATACCATTCAGATGTGGAGTTGGGCCCAAGGTAATGAAGAACTGGCTGCCATTCGTGTTCGGTCCGGCATTGGCCATGGAAAGAGTACCCTTCTTAGTGTGCTTGAGAGAAGGCACAAACTCGTCCTCGAATTTCTCGCCATAGATCGATTTGCCTCCACGGCCAGTGCCAGTTGGATCACCGCCTTGGATCATGAATCCAGAGATGATTCTGTGAAAGATGACGTTGTCATATTTGCCTGTCTTAGCCAAGGTGGCGAAGTTCTTGCAGGTCTGTACGAAATGTCAGCTTTGACGCCCAGAAGCACAGAGCAGAATGAGAGGTCATACTCGTGGTGTTTGATCGGAGAACAGCTTGATGGTGATGTCGCCTAGCGTGGTGTGGAGGACGACGCTGTTAGCGCCTTCGACATGGTCGCCGGCCGAAATGGGTGCGGATTGAGCGGAAGAAGAGGCAGGGGTCGAACTGCTCGACTCGTCCTTGTGGCCGCCAAACAACTTCTTAAGCTTGTCCATTGTAGTTCTCCTGCGTGAGTGGGATGTGAATGTATTGCGAAAGAGAGACTTGTTGTCTGGTTGTTTGTACCTGGCGGTGACGAGTACTTGGTTGAAACGGGAAAGACGTCACTTCCAAAATTGCTGGCCAGGGTCGATGCAGGTACAGCGGAACATCGTTTCTCCGGGGGCAGGGACTTTTGGGAGGGTAAAGACCGAGCACTCTGATGACGGCTACAGAAGACATAGCAAACTGCAAGTTGTCACTTTTCGAATATCTCCTCAAGAAATAACACCTATCGATTACTGCCGCGACTTCCAAGCTTCATCCATCCAGTACTTCAACCATTTGCCGACAAGTTCTTCGTCGATTCTGTAACCATCTCGCAATACAGATGCGTGTAGTTCAGCTTTACTCACATCAAATTGCGGCTGTCTGGATGCGAGACTCTGCTCGTTCGAGTACCTCTTTCTAAAGAATTCCAGCAGCTTGATCGGAGGATTCTTTGCGACGTTTTGCTCCGAGGCTTCCAACATTCTCAGCCATTCTCTAGGCTCGACAGCCTCGAAGTCGAGACCGTTCTTCTTGAGATATGGTAAAAGCTCATCATCCAAGGGTAAGGACTCCTTGTTGGTAACATGGAAGACGCTAAAATCAGGAGTGTGCTTGGAGGCGTCTCTCTTCCGCAGAGTAAGCTGGACCAAGGCTTTGCCGACAATACAGCACGACTGAGTACATCCACTCTAGAGATCGCGACCAAATGATGGCCTATCTCCGCGACTTCCAGAACGGTCTGTCCGAGCCCGCAATCTATGATTACCCTAATAACATCGCACCATACAGCGTCACCGAGGAAGTCTGGGGCGAGAAGAACTTCAAAAGACTACTAGAGGTCAAGGACAAACACGACCCGGAATGTCTCTTCAGCAGAGGTCGAGTGCCTGCTACAACAGCGTGTGTCAAGAAGGGAGTAGCTACCACGTTCTTGGCACAATCCTAGAGCTGATCGCTCAACACATATGTTATGAGTCCAGAAACATGCAATGCAATCTCCTCATCAGACAACGATCTGCCATTGAATTCTGCACTGCACTGCCACAACGAAATGCCATGTTGCCAAGCCAGTCGTGTAGTCGTATAGCAAGCAGCGCCCTACGCTAATCCTTCAGCTTCTTGCTGCATTCGCGATTACATAACCTTAAATTACAGCTGCCGACATTACTGCTGTCCTGCAGTGCCAACGCCATCGTTCAGGAACCTATCGCGTCGAAATGGAGTTCTTGAGATGGCCTGGGCGGAATTCCGCACTCGGCATTTACGTGATGACTTGCATTGGGTCTGATTCTATAAGATGCGGCCGCGAGCGGATGAGTCTGCAGCTCAGCAACGATGTCTCTTGTTTGTATCATTGCCATGATAATGGCATTGAGCTTGTTGGGAAAGCTTGCTTGGGCTTCACCAGCCGTATCTACTTCTGAGCATGGCCGAGTCAATTTTACATCAATGTCGACAAACTTCTCTTGGACTGATGTGACTGCGAAGGACCTACCACCCGGCAATGTCTAATAAAACCGTAGATCAAACCTACACCTGAACTGCAATACCACGACTGCGGAGGCAACTTCCAATGCGCGAGACTAGAACTTCCCCTCAATTGGAACGCCACCGGACCAGAAGACCCAACACACAATGAGAAGTTCAACATGGCCATCGTCAAGCTCCCAGCTCAAGTCCCGGTCACAGACGAGCGATATGGCGGTCCAGTCCTCATCAACCCTGGCGGTCCCGGAGGTTCAGGAGCCGCACATGCTTTGCTTAACGGACAACTTCTCCAGACTCAGATCGATGCTGCATACTCGTACAACAGCTCGGAGTATGTGTCAACCAACAAAAGCGCAAAGTACTTTGACATCATTGGCTTTGATCCTCGAGGCATAAACAACAGCACGCCATATCATGTCTGCTTCAAGCGTCCGGCTCAATTGCAGAATTTCGATACGTTGTATGGAATCCCGAACCTGGTATTGGAGTGGCCCAATAAGAACTTTGATACGCTGTGGCAGTCGAATGCTGCGATGGGTGCTGGTTGTGTTTGGGATCCTGTGATCAATCCGAATGGGTCTAAGATTGCGAACTTCTCGTCGACAGCAATGGTTGCGAGAGATATGGTTGAGTTTGTTGAACGGCATGGCAAGTGGCGGGAGAAGCAGACCAAGGACGCTGCCACGAAAGAGCGTCTCAAGTGGCACAGGGGCGAGGAACCTCTCCAGGTGCATGCAGTGTCCTATGGAACTGTTCTCGGGGCCACTATCGCTGCAATGCAACCTCATAGGGTGAAGCGCATCTTTCTTGATGGTGTTTCAGGTGAGTACTGATGCATTTTGTTCCTTCGAAGCAGTGTCTGACAAGGCCCAGACTCTGCATCATACTATCAAGGTAACCTCACCACCGATGTGCTGGATGGTGACAAGCCTATCCAGCTTTTCTTCGAATACTGCGCACGAGCAGGCAAGGACAAATGTCCATTGTGGGCCGGCAACTCTTCTCGTGATACCGAGGCGCGCTTGCAAAGTATTATTCGCAATATTGAAGAGCACGGCCCCGTGCCTGTTCCAGGTTCTGACGCGAATGAGCCAGACATCATCGACATGAACTGGGTGAAGGGCGCGATTATCGGACTAAGCTACGGCTCGCTGAACTCTTGGCCAGAAGCAGCTGCGGCATTTGCTGGCCTTTCGCAAGGCAATGGCACTCTTGCAGCTATTTCGAAACAGGTATGTGCCCTCCCAATCTGGCATCTGGTAACCAGAATGGCGAAATGGCTGGCCAAGATGACTGACGAAGAATGCCCACAGAATCAAATTTCGAGCGACCCTTTGTCAAGCTCATTTGATCCAAACGACCCTTCAACGTCATTCACCTCTGCTGCAAATTCTTGTGAGTATATTTTAACTATGCTTTACTCAACTTACTGACCACGTAAATACAGACCAAGGTAGCATGATCCAAGCGGGAGATCAGACATTGTGTTACTCCCAGCATGATTTCTTAAGGAAGCAGTGGCAGGAGCTCCACGGTGTCGTGCCGTGGAATGGGGATCAATGGGCCACGACTTTCCTGAACCTGTACAACTGGCCCGTCATCTTCAATTGGCGCTTTGGCGACAAGAATGAAGTTGGCTCGAACGTCACCGCTAATCCAGTGCTATTCAGTAGCAACATAGTGGATGGTGTAACAGGTCTACCGTCTGCCAAGTTGATGCACAGCCGTTTCAAGGGATCTGGCTTGCTCATCACCGATGGTGAAGGTCATACGGCGGCGGCCGAGCCAAGTCTTTGCTACGCAAAGGCAGTCAGGCATTACTTCCAGACGGGAGAGTTGCCTGACACTTCGAAGCATTGCTTGCCTGCCCGGAGACCGTTCCTCGGAAGTGATGGCCCGAATACTGAAAAGATAGATGTTGATAAGCTGAGCTTGGAGGATAGAATGTTGTTTGGGACTGTGGACCTGACCTTGACCTCGTAGACGACAGACAAATCGACGAAATATACCAGTGCCTCGCAGCAGTTCATCGCAGGTTTTGGTCCAATACTTCTCACTTGATACAGGCTAATCATGATTCTGCTCTGCATTACCCTTTGCGATCCATAACAACAAATACCATGTGCATTGCGACGCGTTTTGTGAGCTCGTATTGGTTTTGGATGGACCACGACTTGGACTATCATCGGACATGATTGTTCGCTGATTATGTTGTTCGATAGGTTGTCGTGAGAAGGGAGGAAAGGAAATGAATAGGAATAAGGGTGAACATGCTCGGCCCCACTTTCTTCCGCCGAGCCGCAACTGCCAGCCCACTTGCTCTTGGCAGCGACGACGACATCAGGCAGGCATATACTAGAGACAACTATAGTTGCAAATCAATTCGTCTACACCACAACATCTGATTGCAGCACAACGCTACTAGACCGGCGTCATGCTTCTTCTCGACTACCAAAACGTCCTCATCGAGTCGCTGCTAAAAGACCGCTTCTCGCCAGAGTACGACCACTCCAATGCTGTCGCATAGCTGTACACTAACGTCAATCCAGCTCCACGCCCTCCTCGATAGACCAAGTCGTGTCAGACTTCGACAATGTCACATTCCACATCTCCACTCCAAGCTCGAAGACGCAAATCCTCATCTCGATTGCGGTGAAGTGCTGGCAAGAGTTGGTGCAGTATGGCGCTCAGGCAGTGTTGGAGCGAGAATATGGACCATATATCGTACAGCCAGAGTCAGGCTACGACTTCAGCGTGCAGGTCGATCTCGAAAACCTCCCAGCATCGCAGGAAGAGAAGGACGATCTGATAAAGCGGATAAGCCTGCTGAAACGTAATGCTATGGCTGCACCATTCGAACAGGCATTCGACGAGTACACGTCATTAGCAGAGCAGGCAAGCCATTATACCAGCGAGACAGCTCCTCAGGGTGTCAAGGAGGGTGGTGAGGTACGGGCCATCCACTACCGGGACTCAGAAGCGATCTACATCAAAGCCTCGCATGATCGCGTGACTGTCATCTTCAGCACAATCTTCTCGGACGAGACTGATCGGATATACGGCAAGGTCTTCTTGCAGGAGTTCGTTGATGCCAGGAGGAGAGCTATTCAGAATGCGCCTCAAGTCATGTTCCGGAACGATCCGCCATTGGAACTGCAGGGCATTCCGGGATTGCAGAGCGGGAAAGACAAGATTGGGTACATCACGTTTGGTGCGTGAATCTCAGTGGAGTATAATCTGCTTACTCGCTGACTTGATGCAGTCCTCTTTCCGAGACACTTGACTCCTCAGAAGCGATTCGAAGTTATCTCCCACATTCAGACATTCCGTGATTACTTCCACTACCACATCAAGGCCAGCAAAGCATACATCCACAGCCGTATGCGAAGACGGACGGCCGACTTCCTTCAAGGTATGACGAAGCACATAACATATCTGATCATACAGCTGACATCGCGACAGTCTTACGCAGAGCTAGACCCGAGACGGAAGAGAAGGAGAGGAAGACCGCCAGCGGTCGTACCTTCAGGGTGCAAGGATGAGCTTGAACCAAAAGTGATGAGACATGTTGATACTAGAGCGCTTGAAAGACAGCTACTGAAGTGAAGCTGAATCTTGTAGCGCAAGAAATGGCAAACGTGAAAAGATGTGAGTCGCTTTCATTCCCTCCTCTCATGTGAAAGTCGGCAACCGGAAACTTCCGAGCGCCGCTGTCTAATTCTATCGGATTCGTTTGTGTGCCGCTCAGCTCTCTGCGACATTTCCTTCCTCCAAAGTCACGAAGATCCAGCGACATCCATGCCACTATGGCCGATCTGGAGCCTTACGAATGTTACTGCGAAGATTGCAACCGTTTTTACCATCGGCTTGAGTGTGTCCAGGAATTGTTCCCTTTGTACAGCGGCGATCCAAGGGTTGGTCGAGCGCTAGTCGCTGCTCGCGCGAGCATCAAGGAGGCTTGGTTTCATTGGCAAGATCGTCGCAGGCACGAGTTTGTGCCTCAGCAAGAAGACAGCGATGAAGAGGATGACTCTGATGAAGAAGATGACTCTGATGAAAGCGACTCTGATGGAAGCGGCTCTGATGAGAGCGACTCTGATGGAGATGGCGACTCTCATGGGGAGGGATACGGGGATGAGGACTGTTACGAAGAAGACTATGAACGAGACGACTACGCAGAAGACAACTATGAAGGGGAAGATTACGGATACGGAGACAGCTATGAAGAGAGATATTATGAAGGCGAGGACTACGATGAAGAAGGCTTTGGAGAAGACGCCGAGGATGAAGGGGAAGAGGCTACGAGCGAGGTGGGCTACAGCGATCTCGATGATCACAGCCATTCCCCGCCTCAAGAGCGCATCGGTGAGGATATCATCTACCAGTCCGATGGCGACACAACTACTTCCGACTATGACAGCGAAGACGGCGTCAGAGTCGGCGATGGACATTCCGGACGCAGGAATGCAGAAGTCTTCTATCACGGGGTTCAACCGAGGACTCGCGCGCATGGTGTAAGTCTCCTGTACTATTCGCGACATGCTGAACGAGCTGACAGACTATAGACTACCGATCCTGAGCATGTCGAGAACGGAGGGCACCACCAGAAGTTCATGGTTTGCGATCACTGCAAAGCTCACGGGCTACCTTGCAATGAAGCCGCCGTCTGCGATCAGTGTCAGTTGTTCGAGCAGCCATGCATACATAGATGGTGCTCGGATAGTCGCGATAGCAAAGCTGATTGCTCGAACAATGCTTGCCGCTATACGCACCGGGACAGCATCACAATAACCGAAGGCGAACCAACATGGATTGTCGTCAACGGCAATCTACCAGGCCATTGATCCCGTGGCCGCATCGCCGCAAGAAGTTTCGACGATCAAGAAACCTCGCCAGGATTTCAGGAACTGAACTCAAGACAATTTGCTGCTGTCACACACTTGAACGCGCAAGTGCAGCAAGGTCTTGGGACTTTGGAGACACTACATTATCCCTGCCGATGTCAATTTGAGCAAGGCGGCCAGGAGAACAGCGAAGCCAGGATCACAACCACCACTCAGCCAGATCTGCCACAAGCTGCGCCACTGGTTCAATATTGGTTCCCGAGAAGCTTGAGGGACTTCGTTCAAACATTTCCTGAGACCGAAGCAGCCGATGAGGATCACGAGACTGGAGAAGAGTTAGCGGACCTCGAGTGCGATGACAATCGTGATATGGACTTTCGTGGGCGAGAGTGCTGCTGCTCCTGTGGGTCTCGAGAAAACTACATCGCCCTGTACCGATGCGGACATTGGCAATGCCATGCATGCGCAACCGTGGCGCGGAAGCAATACCCTTGGCGATGTCCAATATGCAGTAGACTCAGTCTTTGGGCTTTCTTCGTCAATGATAAGAGCATGACATATCAGGAGTTCAATCTGGACGACTTCGAGATCAGTGATCGCGATCTTGGCATACGATACGAGACTGCGATGATCAGGCGGGACTCCATGTGGATCCTAGAGCGAGCGGATCTCACTTGAAGGCCATGAGTAATAGGGCGAGAATAAGAGCAGGCATACTTGTTTGGCAGGTTATCATGGTGATGCCATGGAGGCTTCAAGGACGAAGACATGGTCAAATTGAGAGCCAGGAACATAATGTGTGATGCCGGGAAGACAATTGCGGGTTTCAAAATAAATGCTGAGTTGAGAGTAATTGTACAGAGCGATGCTGCATGTAGATGCTGTCCATGACGGTCGGCTTCCGATTTCAACGGCGCAGTTGCCAGGTTCGCAACGAGCTTCATCACTCGGACATTGACGCTCTACCGAAGCACCAACTTCACGGCGCCGCCGGCCAACAGGTGGGTGCTAGTCCACCATGGCGAGGTCGTCGTCGCTCCAAAGACCTGCTGAGTGCTTCTGCGGTCGCTGTCAGGAACATCGATGCCTGCTTGCTACTTTGCAGCCCTTGCTTGACGACTCTCAAGAATCCTTTATCGGGTCTTTGAAGGCGGCAAAGAGGTTCTTGTTCAAGGCCTGGATAGAATGGCAAGGAAATGAAGAGCACCAACTTGATCTTATGAATCCGGATGCGCCATTGAGACCGAGAGGCAAGAAGCGAAAGGATATCGATCAGCCTGCCTCAGATCCGAAACGTGCTAAGAGGCGCAGAACAGTAAGACCCTGCTCGATCTAAATAGTGTCATGAGGCTAATATGATCAGTCTCACCAGACCCTCGCTCCGACATGCGCGCCACGCGCACATATAGCTCTAGAAGAAGATCCGTCAGATACGAAAGTGACGTGCGATCACTGCTATGCCCACGGCCTCCCCTGCGATGGCTCCCAAGCCTGCGACCAATGTCGACTTTTCGATCAGCCCTGCATCTATCGCTGGTGTCCCAATGGGTTGAGGGACAAAGCCAAGTGTGATCGTCTATACTGCTGTAGTGTTCACAAAGACAGCTTTCATAATGACACCGGTTTGCCGCGAAGGATTATCTTGAGTGGTGATCTAACCCCCGCCGCTGTGCAGCAGACTTATCGAACCACGAACATTCGACGATATCGACTTCAGCATCGACTGGTTCACCTGGAACTCACAAATCGACTCAGGCCATACAGATATCATAGAGAACAGCCGTGGCTGGGACGGCACCAGGGGACGGAAGGCGACAAACTACACCTGCTCCTGCAACAACGGTACGATACATGTCAACATCCCGAAGTTAACGGGCCCCGAATGTGCTGAATGTGGCTCGAAGAGCAATTACCATAGGTATGTGCCGTGCTTCAGCATCATGCTCACCAACAAATTGCTACTAACAGCCAGCTCCAGCATCGCTCCTTGCAACCACAGGACTTGCTACAAGTGCGCCATCAAGCACCGAGTCCTCAACAATAGCTTCAATTGCCTGGTCTGCGCTGGCCCTGCAGTGTTCTTCATCTTCACAGACGAAACTGAGAAGGTGTATGAGCAGTATGACATGGCTTCAGACTTCGAGCGGCGAGATATTGGACTTGGAGTGCTTTGCAAGACGGCCAAGATCCATGATGATGCAGTGGCAGTGATGCGGGACATGTTGAAGGCTAATCGTGAGAAAAGAAGTATCAGCGAGCTGGCGTGAACAAGCTGTGAGCAGCACAGACTGCTCTCGATCGCGTTTATCTGGCTACTAGATGCAGAATGTGGCAGCAGAGACGCTGCGGCCAATCATCGCGTTCATGTAAATCCAGAAACATATGTTTCTGCCAGTCGAGTTGAGCGTGTGTGCGAGCATTAGATCCTTGGCTGAATCGTACCCGTCAGCTCAACTCGTGAAAATGACGCCCCCTTCGATGGTGCCTTCAATCGATTTGGTTGCATTGAAGCGCTGTCATTCAAGGAGCTCTGCCTTGAGGATCGCAGAAATCTCCTCGGAGCCCAGATCGAGTTCAAGTCGTGCCGGGGCTTATCGAGACCCACTCCTGGAAGTGAGATTGAGGGCCGCTGGCTATATGACTATCTGACGCGTTGCTCGAGTGATGTGTACATCAAGTCTGCATGGCAGCAGCCTGATGCGACCAATCACGCGGTGTGTAGGAAAAGCCGTTATGCTGAAGTTCAATTGTTGTTAGCAAACAATCCGTAAACAAAGCGAAAAGGGAAGGCACGGGAGCTGTGATTCATCACATGCAAACCTCTAGAAAGCAAACGAAGCTTATCTCTTCCCCCAAACCTCACTTCCACCAACTGTCACGACATCTGAACAACTCTTCCACTTGACATCCAACTACAACAACAACAATAACGACCCTTACACAACATCCTTCTACAACGACGCTCACCAACTCTTACACCACTACCAAACATCAACACCGTCATCATGTCAAGCCTGTCGCCAATCAACCCAAACCACCAGCTAAAGCTTTACGGCTGCAACTGCGCGATCTGTCGTAGCCTTCATGGCGCGCGGGCCGCACTCGCTGCGATTCCGATACACCAAATGAACACTTCCCACGTCGACTCGGACGCTGCTGGTCTCGTCATCGAGGCTGAACGCTTGCTCGGCGCAGCACAGTCCATCCTTCTTCAGTACCACATCTCCCAGCAAAATCGACTTCCAGCTATCGAGCAGCGACCAAATGGAATGTCGCCACCGCAGACCGCGAACGGCGCTCCTCAACCAGTGTCAGACGATACATCACCAGCTAAGAGCGACAGCACCGTCCACCCGAGTCAGACGGCAACGTCCTGGCGGTCAAGCAGCACTTCTCCGACGAAGAGCGAGAAGCCAGAAAACTCCCAAGAGACGATTATTGCCAGACTCTCGGAGCTCGGTCTTTTGCGCGACCAGGCTGGAAATAGTCAGCCATCGACTCCTACCACTATCGTTCACCAAGACGGCAAGTCGGTGCAGAAGTCAAAGTTCCTCGTCTGTGATCACTGCCGGTAAGTAATACAACCACAGCCTTGATGACGTTTCATAACAGCAAGGCTCTCAAACCGCTACCACGGACACCTACTGACCCTTGCCACGTGTAGATCGCATGGCATCCGCTGTAACGAAGCTTCAGTCTGCAAGGAGTGCATCTTACGAGAAGTGCCATGCACCCACCGCATGTGTGAGCTGTCACCGAACAGCAAGGAAGATTGTCCTCGCCAGGTCTGCTTCTACGTGCACGAGGACTGGATGCCTGATGTTTACGGAAACCACAACCCGGGCGATGAGAATTGGCTCATCCTGCCCGGCAGAATTCGCGAGCATCTGACCGCTGGTCAGCTTGGGAAGCTTCCTCAGAAGGTGAGAATGGGAATAGACGCCGCTCTCGATATACTCTTACTGACCTAATACAGGATGGGGAAGAGGTCCTCCGCTGCTACCAAGGCGTCTCGTTTCGCCAGACCCAAGCCAAGCAGGCTCTCACTCACCTCGTCGAGACCGGCCAAGCCACTTGGGAGACTGCCAACATGGCCTGCAAGTGCCGTGAAATCGAAGACGAAGAGCAGCGCGCTCACGCAATCGAAGCCAAGCTCCGCCGCATGGCCGTCTCTCCTGGCGCGGCTGCCGGAGCTGCTTGATTGCTTGGAGCAAGAGCGATTGCGAATTTTCCTTCCACTTCATCATCCGGCGGGAATGGCTGGACGGAGACAGACGCCGTCCGGATGTGCGCGTCTACTTTTTGCTGCAGGTACACCCGGACGGGTAAGATTGTACGACTATGCTGCGTAACACGGAAGGAACCACGATCCACAGGCGTTTAGCCACCTTGTATCTGACTGGACACTGGTTTCTGACTTTCTTTGAGATTTTCTGGATGGCGTCTGTCGTGCTTTGGAGATCTTCACTGGGGAGGAGAAGAGCTGTTTGAGGTGAGCTGCTTCATCGGTGATACTTCTTCTTTTACTACTTGTACTCTACTGAATGTCGCAATGGCAAATACTCTTCAACCTTATCTTCATCTCTTGTGTCCTTCGCCTGCCTTATGGTGCGCGGCATATGCTGATCTTGAACTTTGCTGATGTGCTTGTGAAACACCAACCTCACGAGGGTGCGTGGCTGTGTGTAACGCGAAGATGGGTCTTGCGATTAGGGCGACAGGGGGTTTGCAGAGACGTGGTTTTGCTGTGGCTTGGAGAAGGACACGGCCAGGTCACAACTACATCCACAGCTCAGAGGCTTACCCAAAGCACGCTGTGCATGCGAGATGGCTTTTGCACACAGCGGATAGAAGCAGACGCTAGTCGGTGACATGCGCCCTCGGAGCTGTCTGCATCCCTCCCTGAGTTTCAGATCGTGAATCATCACTGGCTGGGAGTAGAGCACAGCAAATATGAACAATACTCTGGCGCTGTGAAGTGAGCATTTGTTCATCAACCACGCCTCTACGTCGACATCTCTAGAGAACACGAAGAAGCAGAACGCTGGTCGCTGGCTGTCGTTGAGCAGCTCATCTCGGGAGCAGGATAGGACTAGCGTTACATCACTCCAAGGCACACACGGACTGTGATTGGTGGCAGGGGCGAACAAACTAACCGTGCGAGATTGCGAAGAGGTGCACAGGCCGTTTCTCACACAGAACGGACCACGGCCTCCTGGCAACCTGCTGGAACGCTCACTGCACCATTCCTCGCGTGTTGCCCCAAGTCCGCTGACTTTGCACGTCGCTGTCGTCGTCGTCGTCGCTGCAGTCGCACGTCGAAGGAGGCAGGATCTCTACCAACACCTACTGCTGCCAACCACAGTCGCTCTTTCTCAGCATACACCTCCACCACCGACCCAAGTCACTCGTTGCTCTCCAGCCCGCCCCCCTCTTTCCGGACGTGCGCCACCCAGATACTCGCAGCTTCTCCAGATCCCCAGCACCTCGACCACACTTCGACGCATGCATCGTATCGTGTCTGCCATGAGGAGGTGAAGTCACCATCGATTATTTCTCACGGACATCATCTATCGCTGGCCATCCACCGAAGCACGCCTATACATCACTAATATTCTACCCGGCGCGGCGCGACATACGCATGCAATGCGAAACATAATACACCAGCTGCTGGCCTTGGGGCCGGAGCTGGCTGCATACATCCTCACAGCACCCCTGCTTGGTGCACACGTCGCACAAGCAGCCTTCACTCAGACCGCGGTATCATCACCCGATCTCGACCTATCACAATTAGGGCGCGTCGCTGTGGGAGGAGATTTCGATAGCATATCGCTATACACATACGAAGGCCAGAACGAAAACACAAGCACCAATGGCAGCCAATCATTACTTACGCGATATCCTGATGGAGCGTTCCAGTCGCTCGCATTGGCTGATGCGGATGCTTCGATACAGGCCATGTGCGCATTCGTAGCGCGAGATGGCACACTCAATGGAGTTGTAGTTGGCGGAAACTTCACCTCTTTGGGAGGCGTGCCGTCGAATGCGGTCGCGCTGTGGAATCCGGCGGACGACTCTATTACGGCGTTGGATGGACTTACAGGGCAAGTGCAAGCATTGTACTGTGACCAGGAATCTGCTACGGTATACGTTGGAGGAAACTTCATGGCTGGGAACTCGACAAATGCCATGGCATGGACCACCGGATGGGTTAATCTGCCATTCGCTGGCTTCAATGGCGAAGTCAACTCCATCACGAAAAATTCTGCTGGGAACATCGTGTTCGCTGGTCAATTCGATGGACTGGGCAACTCGACCGGTCCATCAGTTCCCGACCAGCAAGTCATCAGCCTTAGTAGTGGAAACATTACTGATGAGGGCGGTTCGTCGACGGCTGGCTTTGATGACCCGAAGAACATCGTGTGCAAAACAGGCGAAAGCGATGGATCCGGCAACACATGGCTACTGAGCGACAACAGGCAAGGATTCTGGGATGGTACGTACGGATTTGGCTTCAACCCGACCAAACTGCGCCTGTACAACACTGCCTACCAGGGTCGCGGCACGAAGACATTTTACTTCGAGGAAATGAACAGCGGTGGTATTCTCAACCTCACCTATGTCGATCCCACCACCGGCCGCAATGAATCTTGCATTCAGCAGTGTCCACTTCCACAGGGCAACACCACTGCTCAGGACTTCCATTTCGTCGCACATGTCGGCATGAGCCACTTCCGCATCTGGATCACCGATTGGTATGGCGCTGGTGGAGGATTGAGTGGCATCGAAATGTTCCAGGATGACATCTACAGTTTTGCTGTTGATTCATTCAATGAACCAAAGTGCGACGGCGTCAGCGCTGGTGCTACGTCGAGCAACTCTCCTGCCAACACCTGGAATGAGGTCGACAGCCGTGGCTTCACTGCTGCAAATTTCTTGTCCGCGACCCTGAACTCCGCATCTCAAGTCAGCCCAGACACCAATGTCGTCTTCCGTCCAAACATCCAACAATCTGGCAATTACTCAGTCATCCTCTACACTCCTGGCTGTATTCAGGATGGCACCTGTGCCACACGAGGAATTGCCAATGTGACTGGATCCATGACATCGAGCGACAACCCCATCTCGACTACGGTGTACCAAACCAACAACTACGACAAGTTTGACCAGATCTACTACGGATACATCGACTCAGAAGGCTTCCAGCCTACCGTAACCCTATCGCCAATGGTTGGTCAGGCAGTGCCTTTGACAGTAGTCGCTGCTCGCGTTCGCTTCGACCTCGTGGGAGGTTCTTCTGGCGGCCTCAATGGACTTTACGAGTACGATCCCAACCAGCTCAACACTGACAACACCGACTTCTCCAGCTCAAAGATCAACACAGCCGGTACGTCGCTCGATTCGAACGCCGATGTCAGCACTGTCATCGAAAACAACGACGTCCTTTATGTCGCCGGCCGATTCTCTGGTGATGGCATTTCGAACCTCATGTCCATTGGCACCGGCAACGCCACAGCATTCCCTAAGGGAGGGCTGAATGGTGATGTTCTGGCCATGCGACTCAATGGATCTTCCTTGTACTTCGGCGGCACGTTCAATAACACTGCAGAAGACTCAACAGAAGGTCTTGAAAATGTAGCAAGCTTCAACATCGACAACAACGAATGGGCCGCACTTGGTGCAGGCGTGAACGGCGCCGTCTCGGACATCGTTCCCTTGCAGTTCAACATTACTGCTGGTAACGAACAAAGCTGCCTTGGTATCAGCGGCAACTTCACATCGGTCAACGCAGCCAACGGACATCCCGCCTTCGACGTTGATGGATTTGCTCTCTGGGTCATTGGTGAAAACAGCTGGCTTCACAATATTGCAAACGCCAGTGTGGCATTCAGCGGCACCTTGACCGCGTACGCTGAGGTGCCAGACATGGAGCCAGTCTATGGAGGCATGATCCGCTCGCAGGGTCTTGACTACAGTGATGCCGTTGAGCTCGTTGGCTCAGGCACACCTCAGCTGGAATCGCTGAACATTGCCATGCAACAGTCAACGAACTCCTCGTCGACCTCTTCCAAGCACAAACGTGCATTGACTCCCAACCCGAACTCCGGAGCGAATTACACTGGCGTGTATGACGGCTTCTTCTACAGCAAGAACAACCTCAACATTACCATTCTTGGTGGAAACTTTGCTGCCACTGCGAGCAATGGCTCGACCGTCGAGAACTTGGTCTTCATCAACACCACCAGTGACAACCAACAGATCGTGTCTGGCGTTAGTGGTCTCGACTCCGACTCTGTCTTCGCGGCAATGGATGTCTACGAAACTATGCTCTGGGCTGGTGGCGCTATCAATGGCACCGTCAACGGCAACCAGGCTCGAGGTCTCGTTGTCTACGAATTGTCTGCCAACCGCTATGCTGCGCCGCATCCTCCGGCTCTCGGTGGTGACACAGTCATCGTCAATGCTATCGCTGCCCAGCCCGAAGGTACCGATGTGTACGTCGGCGGCCAGTTCGAAACGGCAGGATCGCTTCCATGCGGTACACTCTGCTACTACGACACGCAAGCTCTTCAATGGCAGAACCCAGGCACTGGTCTTTCTGGTGTCATCAATGTAATGATGTGGACCTCCAACACGAACTTGCTCATTGCAGGCAATCTCACTATCAACGGCAACCACACCATGATGGCGACCTACGATACCAAAAAGGAGACCTTCACTGAGTTCACTGGCGCATCAACGCTTCCCGGCCCCATCAGTGCAATTTCAGCTGTCGACGGCAACTACGATCAGTTCTGGGTCAGTGGTACAGCGACTAACAACCAATCGGTATTCCTCTACAACTATCAATCGGACACCTGGACAGCAGCTTCTGGGCTCGGAGCTGCCACAACCATTCGCAAGCTTCAAATCATGCCACTTACCTCAAATCATGATGACAGCGATTTGATGGCCAATGACCAGTCTCTGATGATCCTCGGCAATGTCAACATCCCGGATCAAGGAAATGCCAGTGCTGTCTTGTTTAATGGCACATCCTATGAGCCATACATTCTCACCAACATGGAAGACGGAAGTCAAGGCAGTCTCTCGGCCATCTTTGTGAGCAACCCACAAGCTTTCATGGACAAGGACAATCATCATTTGAGTCTTGGAGCTATCGTCGCAATCGGTCTTGCAATAGCACTGGTTCTCATTGGCATCATCGTCCTCATCGGTATTCTCCTTGAGCGACGGAGACGAAGAATAGAGGGCTATGTTCCCATCTCCGGTGACAAAAGCGCCAACGTGAACAGACTACCTCCAGAACAACTCTTCTCGAAGCTGGAAGGCAAGCCTAGTCCGCCCCGGATATGAGAGAAAGCTACATGAAGCATTGCTTGTTTGTTGATAGAAGAAGATCACGCCGTCACGACCACATTTGTTCACGACCACGTCTGAGATTTCGACTTGCCGGCTCCGCATCATTCTGGAGACCGGACCCGGCGAGGTGTTTTTGGCGACTCATTGCATATTTCGCACACGCACAAGAGATACCACTTCGTTTTTCTGCGCTGCTTTTTTGTTGATGCGATTCCTTAGCGATTTTGCATACACACAGACCGGAGGGATCAGCTACACAGTTGAACACCACTACCACCACCACACTTTCCTACAACCATTACTTGCTGTTGCAAACGGCCGCGTACTATCGCTCGAAGAGATGAAAGAGTCCTGGCTGCCAACTCTCTCTGTTTGAGCTTGAGCATACATGACTAATCTAATCTTTGGGCATGCCAGCCATAATGTATTTATGTTTTTGTTTGAGAGAAAAGGAACGGGAAGGGAAGGATGCGGCTCTCGCTGCGTTGGATAGGTGTGGGTGTACGGCCGTTTTGAGAGGATGGAGATTGAGGGAAGGAGAGTATATAGCATAGCGGAGGGAATGGAGCTGAAGGAGTTTGAAATCATCTTGTGATCTGTTTCTTATGCTTTCTTGTGCGTTGTGAACGTGTTGTCCATGACAGGGCTCCGAAGTCGCCGGCAATGTACCTGGACGGACATGTGATGACCGAGAGCTGCAAGGTAGCATCACAGCTGCAAGCAAAATTTTTTATTGCTGCACGTAGAGAGTGGGATCGATGCCAATGCCTCTGCTATCTGAGAACAAAATAATGTGCCGATCGTTGTCAATCTCAGTTAAGCATTGATAGATCGAAACAAGAAACGAGTCACTCGGCATTGTGTGAGTCAATTCGAAGTGTCGTTCCTTATCGGCGGCTGGGCTCCGGGAAAGAGAAGCGGTGGAACTCTCCACACAAGCTTTCAGACCTCTCAAGCAATCTTTTTCTGCTGCCGCTGCCATTGACTGACCTTCACTGGTCTTCACACATCTTTTCCTGCCAGTAGGGAGGCATACTCTAGGCCTCAGGTGAATCGCCTTCATGGTGTTTGCTCCTTCCACACGAACGTCAGAAGGTATGACTATGACTCCACCGCCCTTTTCTCGCGATCAGTGACAGAATGCTAACTGACATGTAGACTACATTAGTGACCACCTGTGGAAGGCACAGGGGATCTGATAGATCACGCTCACTTCAGCAATAATCCACATCAACCTAGCCATGGCTCTCAGCGGGCGAATTGCTCGTCAGCTGCAGCATGAGCTACTACACCAATCCAAATTCGCGGCCACTCGCGTAGCACGACGAGCTTTTGTCACGCAACCCGCGGCACGATATGCGCTTCAGAAGCCTGCTCAGAAGCAGCTCA
Organism: Pseudocercospora pini-densiflorae CBS 125139; assembly: GCA_000504365.2. NCBI lineage: Eukaryota > Fungi > Ascomycota > Dothideomycetes > Mycosphaerellales > Mycosphaerellaceae > Pseudocercospora > Pseudocercospora pini-densiflorae. The sequence goes on along the minus strand of KZ107256.1, from coordinate 6,737 downwards.
GACACTTCTCCCGAACTGCTCGCGTACTCAACCAGACCGAGACTGCACCAAATGCTGAGGCATACATCAAGAGCGGCGCCATTGCCGGTGCTCAGAACCTCGTAGATGTGAAGAAAGTGCTGGTCATTGGATCCGGCGGTCTTGCAATCGGACAAGCAGGAGAATTCGACTACTCCGGCTCTCAAGCACTCAAAGCCTTGAAAGAGGCTGGCATTGCTTCAGTGCTGATCAACCCAAACATCGCGACTATTCAGACTGCACACGTGTTGGCGGACGAGGTTTATTACCTTCCGGTCACTCCTGAATACGTCACCTACGTTATCGAGAAAGAGAGACCTGATGGCATCTTCCTCTCTTTTGGTGGCCAGACTGCCCTCAACTTGGGTGTGCAAATGGACAAGATGGGCATCTTTGAGCGCTACGGTGTCAAGGTTCTCGGAACCAGCATTCGCACACTTGAGCTTAGCGAGGACAGAGATGAATTCGCAAAGGCTTTGAAGGAGATCAATATCCCAATTGCTGAGAGTGTTGCTGTTGACAATATCGACGATGCGCTCAAGGCTGCCAACGAAGTCGGATACCCCATCATTGTGCGAGCTGCTTTCGCACTTGGTGGTCTGGGATCTGGTTTCGCGGACAATGAGGAAGAGCTTCGCAACTTGGCTGCACGATCTTTGACGCTTTCCCCGCAGATCTTGGTTGAGAAATCACTCAAGGGCTGGAAGGAGGCTGAGTACGAAGTCGTGCGAGACGCTTCTGACAACTGCATTACTGTCTGCAACATGGAAAACTTCGACCCGCTTGGTGTGCACACTGGAGATTCAATCGTCGTCTCGCCGTCCCAAACCCTCAGCGATGAGGAGTACCACATGCTTCGTACTGCTGCCATCAAGATTGTGCGACATCTTGGTGTGGTCGGAGAGTGCAACGTCCAGTACGCTCTTCAGCCTGACGGTCTCGACTACAGAGTCATCGAAATCAATGCTCGTCTTTCTCGTTCATCTGCGCTCGCATCTAAAGCTACTGGATATCCTCTCGCATATACTGCTGCGAAGATTGGTCTGGGACACACTCTTCCTGAGCTGCCAAACGCTGTCACTCGTACTACTACTGCCAACTTCGAACCTTCCTTGGACTACATCGTCACCAAGATTCCTCGTTGGGATCTAGCCAAGTTCCACAATGTCAACCGCTCTATCGGATCTAGCATGAAATCTGTCGGAGAAGTTATGGCTATCGGCCGTACATTTGAAGAGAGTTTCCAAAAGGCTATTCGTCAGGTCGACCCTAAGTTCGCTGGTCTTCAAGGTGACAAGTTCGACGATCTTGATGAGGTTCTCCGAAACCCAACCGACCGCCGATGGCTCGCTGTTGGCCAAGCTATGCTCCACGAAGGCTACTCTGTCGACAAGGTCCACGAACTCAGCAAGATTGACAAATGGTTCCTCTACAAGATCCAGAACATTGTTGACACTACCCACGAATTGCAAGACATTGGCTCTCTCTTCGGCGTCAAGAAGGAGCTCATGCTCAAGGCCAAGAAGCAAGGTTTCTCCGACAAGCAAATCGCTCAGGCTGTCAACTCCACTGAAGACGAAGTTCGCGCTCGTCGTAAGAACTTTGGCATTCGCCCATGGGTCAAGAAGATCGATACTCTGGCTGCTGAGTTCCCGGCTGATACTAACTACCTCTACACTACCTACAATGCTTCGAGCCACGATGTCAAGTTTGACGATCATGGAATTGTGGTGCTTGGATCTGGTGTCTACCGTATTGGAAGCTCTGTCGAGTTCGATTGGTG